>JALIZH010015905.1:0-84822 GCA_030522465.1 Rhipicephalus appendiculatus | reverse complement strand
CTTTCCTCCTGGAGGACTACGGCGACTGTGAATCGACTTTATATTTCTTCCAGTATGTTTATATAAGATTCGTCGACACCCTGATTCCTCAGTGCCTGCATGACTGCTAATATTTCGACCGAATCAAATGCCTTGACGTAATCTATGAAGGCTATGTATAGCGGTTGGTTGCATTTCGCGCATTTCTCTACCACTATGCATTTCTCTATCATTTCTCTATATATGCCGGGACAGTCCGCTACGCAAGACACCACCGACAAGGCTAGCGGGATTGCTTCAGCTCATGGAGCCACCTCGTGGACCGTTCCATGAAATCTCGATGGACCTACTGGGCAGGGGCGTAGCCAGAAATTTTTTTCGGGGGGGGGGGGGGCACCTCCTTGATTTCGGGTGGGGCACCTCCTTGAAATTGTCATTTTTCGCTCTGTATGCCATGGCGAAAAAAAATTTCGGGGGGGGGGCTCGTGCCCTGGTGTGCCACTGCTACTGGGTCCATTTCCATCATCGACGTGGGACGCCATCTTTCTGTACGTGACCTTCGCATACAACTCGGCTGTACATGAAACGAGGCAAATGACGCCATACAAGTTGGCCTACGCAAAAGCACCGCAATGACGCTCGACGCTACGCTGCCTAACATCACAGATGAAGAAAATCTCGACAACACAACCTAATTAAGCGCGCCGAAGAGGCTCGATAGCTCGCCCGCCTGCGTATCCAGAACAGCAGAGGGTCGACCGCTGCCACTACAATCTTCGGCGACGCCACTTGTAATACCAACCCGGTGACCGTGCCTGAATTTGGACGCCAATTCGCCGACGCGGACTTACCGAGTAGCTTCTTCGACGCTACTTCGGTGTAGCTGACTGGGCTAGTTGGTTATGCATAATTAAAATTATGCTGCTTCGGTTATGCTACTTCGGACCGTGCAAAGTACTTCGACGGCTCGGCATTCTAGACCTTAGAAGTTGTCCCCGACGCCATGACGAACTTTCAGCGGCGGCGGGCACACCCCGAGCTCGCGCATGTGGCACGCCTTGAACCATTCTACGCATGTTAAGGGACCGGACAACTCAAACTTTTGCTGGCTTTGTTGTTCTTTCGTGCATCTTTTTGTCACTTCCATGTTCTCTTTTAAGCATCGGGGGCGATGCTTTTTGAGATGAGGGGTATTGCCGCGCGCGTTCATTGCTTTCTTTTGGTGTGTTCAGCTTTCACCCGCAAAGACTGTTAGCAACACTCGACGCAGAACGCGTTACAATGTTTCGGAAGCTTCGCGATTGTTTGAGCTCATTCTGTGAAGATTACATGCAGGACGCGAACATTGAAGATTATTCGAGAAATTACACGAACACCGGCGATAACACTGGAAGGTTCGATGGCCACTGTATAAAAGGCAACGCGCTGTACCAATTATCAGATTATCGACAGCGGATGCCTTGTTCCCCGCTTTAAGTGTAGACCTTAAATTGCTTGTAGTTTCGCCTTTCATTTCCGGTCACAAGTTCGCCCAACTAAAGAGTTACGTATTTCCGAGTTCTGCTGGAGTCTTCACCGTCACGACCACGTGACAATATGTGGTTACATCTTTTTCATGCTGTTCATTAACTGTGAAATCTGAATAATATTTCACTCATTGCCTAATTTTTGTCATGTACGCATAACTTCAGCTGTAAAACAGGTTACTGAAAAGACAACAGCGGTTTCATGACGTAATCTTTAATCTTCGCGTCATAAGTGTCATTCGTTTATGATATGTATAGAATTTTCTATCTTTAACGCAATAAAATATAGCTCATGTTTGCCATAGAAGCGCATCAAGGCATACACATTTTCCCACACACCAACGCACTTTAACCCTTTGTAGGTCGTCCTATATTTTTGACATGGTGATATAAAAACCGGCTGTGCTTTGTTGATATAAATTAGAAAGAAATAGTATGAAACAAATTTCATACAAATCAAGCCAGTAGTTTACTGAAAAAAAGTGGGACATATATGTCCCACTGACTCACGAGAGTGTTTTCAAAAAAGTGGGAAAACACTGTCCCACTCTCTCATGAAGGCACGATCTCGCGATTGCATCAACGGGAATTTTGGGATGAAACGGCCGAAGCAAGTGGCACAGAGTGTCACTTCTAAAGTTGGGAAGAGAAAAGTTGTGCGGGCCTCATTTTAGCAGGAGAACGCCGCCTGCAGTTGCGTCTCTTGAGCTTTCAAAGCACTGCGGTATGTTCCTGCAAAGCTTACTTCGCCGCATGCATCAACCACTTTTTTTTTGTCCATTTGGCTGTCCTTGCTTTTGCTGTTGAAATTGTCGAGTACAGATGTTATCCCTGAACATGTGTCTACATTTCAACAGGTATATGATATCAAGAAAAATATTTCCACGCATTAATATCCGCAATCACGCTGAGGGATTAGCGGGATAATTTCGCCGGGGATTGTTCCGATGCATTTATTGGTCAATTTATTTCGCAAATTTACAAAAACACGTGATGACTGGAAGCTAAGATTGCCATTCTCAAAAACTAGAAAAAGAGGAAGTTATCCGGCATTTTGATTGGTAGGTTCTATGTATCTCAAGAAGAGGAAAATTAAGATGCGATCATAAAAAACTGACCGAAATTCAACGATATTGCAATACTACATCCGCCCTTCGAAAGCGTGGTAAAATAATTTTTTTCGAGTTTACGAAGACTAAGGTAAGATATGAATGACTTAATATTGGGCTAATTGAAACGGGTGAAATGGGAGAAAATTTTTTCTGTAGACGGAGAAGTGGGACGTATGTGTCCCACTGTCGCAGAAAGGGTTAACTACCACATTGGGGACACAACGGCACATCACTTATGACATATATCGCGTACATAGCATAGGGTAGAAGTTAGGGAGCCAACGGAAGCTTGAGGTGGCGAAAATTCTTAGAACACAGGGTGTCGCTGGAGGCAACGTTTCGAAAAGCCCATTTATTAAGACATGACCTCCTGTAAAAAAGGCTGCCTCCAGCGACACAGCGTGTTCAAAGAATACATAACATACGCGTTGCTCAAACAAGTTAAACTGCCATTCATGTCATGATTATTCATGCATGTTGCTAATACCGTCATGCCTCGTCATGCAAATTTTGTCTATATGCGAAGTAAACAAAACCACTCCGACAACGCCAAGATGGCTGATGAGATAGATAGATAGATAGATAGATAGATAGATAGATAGATAGATAGATAGATAGATAGATAGATAGATAGATAGATAGATAGATAGATAGATAGATAGATAGATAGATAGATAGATAGATAGATAGATAGATAGATAGATAGATAGATAGATAGATAGATAGATAGATAGATAGATAGATAGATAGATAGATAGATAGATAGATAGATAGATAGATAGATAGATAGATAGATAGATAGATAGATAGATAGATAGATAGATAGATAGATAGATAGATAGATAGATAGATAGATAGATAGATAGATAGATAGATAGATAGATAGATAGATAGATAGATAGATAGATAGATTTTGTGCGCCGAGCGTCGCACGGTACTTAAAAATGTTTCAGCTTTCTGGTACGATGAGGAAGTCGTAGGGAATTCACTCACTCGGGCGAAAAGGATAAGCCGAACTTGGTCTTGCTGTACCTGGCCGCTTGATAGACAACGTATTGTGGATTGGACTCCATCGAGTTGATGCCGTTGAGAAGACTGCTCCTAGAGTTCTTATAAAGGGAGTCGTAGAAAAGGAAGTCGCACATCCCGTTGGTAGGGAGGTAGCCCTGATTTTTGCGCACCGGCTCACTCACAGTACAGATGTACGGATAGGAAGGCATGGGCTGGGCCACTGTTGAAAAGAACCAGTCATTCAAAGAAACACATCAAAAGCAGGTAGGACTGTGCGTTCAGTCTCAGAGGAAAAACTTTGTGAAACGATTAACGACCTGCACGCGCTAAAGCGAAAAGATTTCTTTGGACGAAGTCCACACCTTTCATCATTCCTGGTTGAAGTTGCCCTAACCAATTGGTCACTACAGACGCGGGCGTAATTTTTTTTTCCGGCGTGAGTAGTAGCAGGATGACCGAAACGAAAGCGTATTCACTAAAACATACGCAGCACCAAGCATTCCTAGTAAACATATGCCAAATCTGTCACGCTTTTCATATGTTTATTTTTTTTCTTCTTTGAACAAGTACCTGTAGCGTCACAGACGCATATTTGCAGTATAAGGAACGCGGCAATAGGAAGAAGCACATACTAGAAGCTAAGTGACTTAAGGGTATATGTACATGCATACCCATGAAGTAGTGATAAACATATGAACTACTTACACAGAGTAGGATTCAGTAAAGAAAAAAGTGTGCTAGAAAAAGATGGCCTGATTGAGTGTTGTCATGACAACTCTGGTATCAATCAGTAAAACGCTATCCTAGGTAACTATTGTCCTCTGTGTCCAATTCTTTTCCAGGTATATTGAAGCCCTATAACACTGCCCTGTGGAGCACCGCTTCGTAGGTACGGTAATGTCGACGAATGAGTAATCGATGAAAATTGTACCACAAAGCGATGAACCTTCATCGGTGTGCACATTTTATTGGATCCTGTTAACCGGTTAAATCGTTTTCATTAATTGATTTATATACGATGACTACAGCGGCGCAACAATTCTGAAAGCAAGTTGGTAATTCATAATCTAGTTCGCGTTAGTAATGCTGAAGTCTTAGCAATGCTGAGCGAAACAAGCGTCTATTATGCTGCGGTGATGCACAATAAGGAGCGGCTGTCTGTAGTGTCAACTCTTTTCTCGAATTCCTAGTATACAGGGTGTTTCAAGAAATGTGTCCACTATTTTTAAAAAAATCAGCAATCTGCGGTATTTGCTCGCTGTCTTCACAATTGCTTTTTCTGTAGCGGCAGGCATCTTAAGATAGTTGGAGACATGATTTCGGACAGTAATTAAGAAAGTTGAATTAATTAACTTTTTAATTAACGGAGTTAGGAGGTTAAGTTTAATGGGAGAATTGAAGTTCTTCATGCGAAGAACCCATTTCAGCTTTTAGATTTTAGAAAAGCGGCCTCTGTTAATTATTGTGGCGTAATGAAATTCAGGCAAATTCAATGGCGAAACCGAAACCCAAGCACCGATGAGCGCAACAAGCAGACGACTAGAATGACGTCACTGTTCAAGACAACGGTCACATAGGTGCAGTTCTTCCCAATTCGTTAACGTATGTGCGTCATGCGTGCTACTACTGCAAGCGCAGCCACCACACTCGTACCAAGAAGTCGGTTGATGGTTGATCTAATGACGTTCACTTATTGTGGACGTCTCTGACGAATATGGCAGTCGCGCTCTTCCGCGTTATGGTTTCGGTTTGGCCGCTGAATTAGGGAGAACTTCATTACTTCGCAATTATTCCTAGAGGCCGCTTTTACAAAATTTCAAAGCTGAAATGGGCTCTTCGCATGACAGACTTCAATTCTTCCATTGGACATAACCACCTAACTCCGCTAATTAAAAAAGTTAATTAATTTAACTTTCTTAATTACTGTCCCAAATCATGTCTTCAACCATCTTAAGGTGGCTGCCGCGACAGAAAAAAGCAATTGTGAAGACAGCTAGGAAATACCGCATTTTCCTGATTTTTTTAAAAATAGTGGACACATTTCTTGAAACACCCTGTATACTGCAGCCCTCCGATTCAAGTGTTCTTCCTGCATTCGCTTGCACTGCATTGCGTTAGGTCAGGCAACCAGCCTTGGCAAGCGTACTCTATGAAGACAGCTTCTGTGCATTTTCCCTCGTTGTATCAGTCCAAGATCAATTTGGAGGAATGTTTTGGTATGGGCAGTTTTATACTACGCCGTGTATCCAAATACCATTAATCGCGTCGCAATGGCCTCGAGCAGCCGAAACCCGTGTGCGGCAGGTGTGACGTCATGTCATGCCATCCGCTCCGCAGAGGCGTCAACGCTGTACTCGCTTGAAACCATGCCGCGGCGGTACCACTCTTTCTGGTACTGTGCGTTATTGCCTATATATGAACTCATGACCACCGTTGTTGCCTCTACCAACTGAAAGGTTGCGCTGCTCAACACGTGGATGGCGGCCTTATTTTCGGCATGGAGAAAGGAAAACAGTTTCGAGGAAGCATGTCGCAATGCCATAGAAAGAAAGAAAGAAAGAAAGAAGGAAAGAAAGAAAGAAGGAAAGAAAGAAAGAAGGAAAGAAAGAAAGAAAGAAGGAAGGAAAGAAAGAAAGAAGGAAGGAAAGAAAGAAGGAAGGAAAGAAAGAAGGAAAGAAAGAAAGAAAGAAGGAAGGAAAGAAAGAAGGAAAGAAAGAAAGAAGGAAAGAAAGAAAGAAAGAAGGAAAGAAAGAAAGAAAGAAGGAAGGAAAGAAAGAAAGAAAGAAAGAAGGAAGGAAAGAAAGAAGGAAAGAAAGAAAGAAGGAAAGAAAGAAAGAAGGAAAGAAAGAAAGAAGGAAAGAAAGAAGGAAAGAAAGAAAGAAAGAAAGAAAGAAAGAAAGAAAGAAAGAAAGAAAGAAAGAAAGAAAGAAAGAAAGAAAGAAAGAAAGAAAGAAAGAAAGAAAGAAAGAAAGAAAGAAAGAAAGAAAGAAAGAAAGAAAGAAAGAAAGAAAGAAAGAAAGAGAGAGAGAAAGAAAGAAAGAAAGAAAGAAAGAAAGAAAGAAAGAAAGAAAGAAAGAAAGCAAGAAAGCAAGAAAGCAAGAAAGAAAGAAAGAAAGAAAGAAAGAAAGAAAGAAAGAAAGAAAGAAAGAGAGAGAGAGAGAGAGAGAGAAAGAAAGAAAGAAAGAAAGAAAGAAAGAAAGAAAGAAAGAGAGAAAGAGAGAAAGAAAGAGAGAAAGAGAGAGAGAAAGAGAGAGAGAAAGAGAGAAAGAAAGGAAGGAAGGAAGGGAAGGACGAAAGAAAGTACGAAAGAAAGTACGAAAGAAAGTACGAAAGTAAGTACGAAAGTAAGTACGAAAGAAAGTACGAAAGAAAGTACGAAAGAAAGTACGAAAGAAAGTACGAAAGAAAGAAAGGGACCTGCAGCTTGTACGTACACTTATTGACGTTACCGTGCTACCGGACACCAGATGAAACCTGCGCATGCGGGGGCCTTCAGGGAACGTAGCCTTTTTACGGATAGGCTTTAAGTTTATAGCTCTATCTAGCAAATCCACGTTCGTTCGTGGCTACACGCGATATCCGCCTCTCAGAGACTCGAGCTGCCGAGTCGCGACAAGCCGAAGTGCTAGTGTGAATTGCGATCACCTTGTTTAATCCGGCTTACCAAAACTAGAGTGATCTAGAATACCGAAGCCGTAAACGTAAAAGGCCTAAAGCGCCTAGAGCCCCCGACGGGTGGGATAGGTGGCGCCATCTAGTGTGGTCAAGATGAACCAGGCAAGAACAAAATTGTTATTACAGCAATATCGTGCGTTCAACTTTTTGTGTAAATGCCTTGCAGTGGCTTAATTGTGAATGAGTTGTCTTATTAATCATCTTTTGCCTGATAAACACTAGGCAATAACAAACGTGTCCATGACTGTGGTTGCACGCATCGTCTCAATTTGTCGACACCATCGTCCGGTAATGCGGTATTTTGGCACCTCTTTGAGTATACATGGATATTTTACACGCTAAAAACTTCTCTTATGATGTTGCCGCAGCGATTATCCAATCTTATCTAAATCAAGTGTATCGTATTTTCCGGTGTTTAAGACGTACTTTTTTTCTATATTTTCGATGGTGCGTCTTACAAAACGGTGTGTCTTATATACGCAAAAAGTCATGGGATTCTGCGAGACTACTATGTCGATATTCCATTCGCGAGTACGATAAACTGAGCGTGAGAGCATTCGTAGAAAGATATCTTGTTATAACAATCAAGCGGACGTGGTCTTAAATCTCAGCTAATTGCTGTTCAAGCACTGCGGCGACCACGGAGATTACGGGCGCAATAAAAGCCACCATCATCACGCAAACTGTTGTATTGTTCGAATTGTTTGTCCTTAAACGAATCATTAAACCCATGGGAGGATGGGGCACCGGAGGATGTGGCTTCGAATCCCGTGGAATAAATATTGATTTTCTGCGTGTCAGCAGGACAGCGTTATTTACAAGTTTTATACTGCTTCTTATAGATAGTAAACGCCGTGCGTGACTACGCATTTCTCAATGAACAAACACGGCGTGCGTCATTGTGTTTTATCATGTTGACAGTGTCAAAAATAGGTGCGTCTAATACAAAGGTGCGTCTTATATATCTTTTTTCCCGCCAAAGTCGTAAAAAGTAGGGGGCGCGTCTGATACAAAGGTGCGACTTACACACCGGAAAATACGGTAGTTTATAGGGACATTAAAGGGCAAAACGATTTTTCGCGTATTAGTTACGTACAATTTCACAACCTCGGAAACACCACTGTTACCGCGACACGACGTTTGGTAAGCGAGAAAACACGCGAAAAAGAAAGTGCGGGTGGAGACGCCACCTTGAGATTCCCGCACCAAACAGCGTGACGTCATAAATTTTATTTCATTTTGTCATATAAGCAAATGTTTAACTTCAAAGATTGCTGTTTTCCGCTGCTGCCAGGCACTGCCGCTCAAGCCCTATGTGGCTTTGGCAGGCCTGATATGTGTACTACTTTTTGATGAAATGAACAACAAAGATTATTATTATTATTATTATTATTATTATTATTATTATTATTATTATTATTATTATTATTATTATTATTCTGAAGGCGTCTACTGAGTTCTACGTAGCTTCTAATCGATAAAAATGAGGTGCATTGTTATCTGTGGGTACCATAGACCTAGCATACGAAGTTTCAGAAAATTTCATCGAGCCAATGCCGCGAAAATAGGAAAAATACATTAGGAATTTCTGACGTCACGCACGCAGATATCAGCGCCAAATTTAAAAATAAAACTTCAACCTTGATTTTCTCCCCTAATAATGAACTTTAGATAGCGAAACATATGGCATTAGAGTTCTCAGAGTGCAGTTTGTCAATCTAAACCAAGTGATTGTTTCGCTTTAGTTTCCCTTTAAATGCAGTAATTATCATCATTTAGTAGTTTGCGCGAACGTAATGGTATACGTTTACGTACGTATACGTAAACGTTTACGTATGCGAAGCTAAAACTTCTGTAAAACGTGCGTTCCGGTAGCATGGTAAATGCATTCCGGTATTCCGGTAACACAGTAACGTCAAAAAGTACACGTACGAGCTAAAAGTTCATAATGAAAGAAGTATTAAGTGAGGCACAAACACGCGAAGCTTCGTTTGCCGCCATTTTCTAGGTAAGGCTCAGGAATGCTTTGCTGAGGAATATGCCGTGGAATGTCTTGAGACTGCCACTTTACCTGTAACTGGCCCGGTAGGAGGAGGAGGAATGAATGGAGTTGTCTGCGTCGTCTGGCCGCCTTGAAGCAAAAAAAAATTAAATAAAATACAAAAGCTCATGTTTTCAAGACCAAGCCTCTTTCTACTGCCTTAAAAACAAATGAGCAACTTGCAGTCATGATATCACCAAGGCATTCGATACATGTTTATTTCGAATTCGCTGATTTGCCTTGCCAGGTTGCGAATGATTTCCACCCGTTTTTCTTATCTAGTATGAAGTCACAATGACGACGAAACTTTGCGCTCCCAAAATGTGGCGCGCATTGGTTCTCAACCACTAGTCTGAATATACAAAAAAAGTTCCCCATCTCCCGCTAAAGGGAACCAGGGCAGGATGGAGTCACCTAGGGGGTGGGGCGCAAATTCAGCCCCATACATTGACATAATAGAGAGGGGAGGCGCTGCGACTCAGGAAGGGGGGGAGGGGGCGCCATTCATTCTAATTGACACACTAGGGAGGGGGGGGGCTCCAACGAACCTCCCCCCCCCCCCCCCCCCCCGAAGGGCAACCCCTGCGCACGCCTATGATCTCTGTAACGTTACGTAATCGGAGCTGTCGCCTAGAAGGAAAATTCTTTATCTAAGAGTGTAACATTCTGGAATCATTTCAACAAGAGTACAGCATCACTTTCCCACTCTGCTCCGGAATGCACATATTATTCGTAACACACCATTGCCAGCCGCCGCGATATTTGATGCGTCAATATTATCAAGGCGAAAGAAACAATTCGGTGGAGGTACAACGCTCCTCTTCTTGCAAGTTCATTTCGCTTTGATGGCCCGGCCCAAAAAACACGCTGCTCACTTTCTCAAGCTCCTCGTACTTCGTCAGCCGCTGGGACAAGAAAAACAGGTTAGAGCATGCAATGCTGCTTGTTTTCAACGGAAAAAAATAACGACCAGCCACGAAGACAGACACAGCTTGAATTGGCGTTTCCTAAACGCTGCTCTTACCCGTTTACTTTTATATACCAATCTTTCAAAACTTTCATTTAGATCGATAAGACAGTTTCACAATTGCACAGTTTCACGCTACAGTGCTCACTACATACACCCGGTAATAAAATACGCAGATGTCCACCAATGTACGCGTGGATGCAATGGCTGATACCTTCATGAATACCTCCACTATTCCGTGCCTCTTCGCGTATGGAACGTGTCAACAATGTTTGCATGGAGCGTTCCATACATAAACCTACCGGCACTATTCAAACCACGTACTCCTAAAGCCTTAATGGATCGATTACCTCCATTGAAGACCCACTTAGTTTAATAAAAGCCGGTGCTAGTTAATCGCACTTTTCTTGCTAAGTTGCTCTTCTCGCGCCCTGTTAATGTCCTTTCTATTGTAAGGTACTTAATGATTATCAACTTGTTTACATCCTTGTAACTCATATATACGCATTCACGCATAGCAAACATAGCTCGGCGCTTACTTCCGGCGAGGCAACACTAGTGCGAAGCTTCCTTAATTTTTGAACTGAGTTCAACTATACAAGCTTACCTGACGTGACGACCGGTGGTGGCGTCGTAGCCGGTGTACTCGGTGACGCAATCGGCGTCGAAGCCACGGTACGCGGAGTGGCAGCCGTGCTGAATGTGAGGGGAATCGTTATTACTTCGATTATGGGCATGCCCGTCATATTTCCCATCCTAACGACGGGGGCTTCAATTGTCGTAGCAGGTCCTTCACCACTACCACCAGCTCCTCCTCCACTTCCACCGCTTCCTCTCAGATCATCTTCATCGTCCTCGTCGGTGTCGTCTAACGAAAGATGCACAAGCAGAGACAAGGCGTAAAGGCGAGGCACACGCGGCAAGGGAAACAAACTCCACATTCTCAACAGCACTCTTGGTACGTTCCACGTCAGATTCAGTAGACTTAGTAAAACGCTACGAATACAGGTGCCGGATGGGCTCTTAGCCTCTCGTACAAAAATGAGTGATGCTCAAGGGCAGTGTTACAACATGGACGCCTCACCACGGGTGCGAGTAAACCACTCGACTCAGCACTTTGTATTCGTCGATAGGGTCCTTGGACCTTCTCAAAGGAAACGACACAAGAGTAACTCAAGGAGACAGTGTATTAAAGGTTATCAGCCGGAGTGGAGAAGCACGAACCGTATTGACTACTGGTACGTCCTCTTCTACAAGGGACTCCCTAAGATGAGGGAAAAGAGGGTGAACTTCCTTATTTACATCGACATTTGAGGCCTTCCGCAAAGACAGTGAAGTATTCTAAAGCGTCGATGAAATCGTAGCATTGTCTGTCTTAAATTTAGATCGAAGAGGTCAACTCAAAGAAGCAGAAGGATACGCTCCAACGTGCAGCCATTTCCTCTAGCAATAAATCATTTGTTGAGCTACCAATGCTATTCAGCATTAACAAACTCAGTAACATACAGGTTTAGGGCACTAATTCAATTGACACTGCAGTAAAAAGAAAGGCGGCCGCGTCAACAGAGTAGACCTCTGCTCAGCAATGATGAAAATATTCTTTTACTCAGAATGAGTGGGGCCGCGATGTTAGCAGTTTTAAGGTATGTCGCCACCCTTGAGAATGACGTTTTTTTTTCAAAAAAAGCGAACTTCACTTTTTGTTATTTTAAGAATCTACAGACATTCAGAATTGTGCTGCAGCAAAAATGACATCTCTATCTGGCTCTGTTCAAAATATATGTTGGTTTTTACAACTACCAGTAGACCTCCCTGAAACCGAAACTGATATTTTGTGAGAACAAAACCTACATTTTAATCAGTAACAGTTCGCAGGGTACATTTAGATAAGTTGGTGGTGAAGTATGCTAAAACTTAATAAGATTGAGCAGTGGTGATCACGGCCAATTTTTATTCAAATTGCGCTAATTGCCATGTGAGGACACACGAAGTGACACCGTGTTTACACTGCACCGATGAGTTGTACTACCACTGTGCAAGCTATTTCTTCATCAATTCAGTGTCCGAGATTGTTGCCTTACAGAATATAACAAGATATGGCTAAGTTATGAGTGAAACAAAGGCCGAAATGCAAAGTTTTGAAAAGTTGGTGAGCCTGCAACCGAGTCAAAGCTCTGGGCACAGCACAATACAAGCACAGGGGAGGTTTTTACAAAAGATAACGAACAAAGATAAGGCTGTGTATGCAGAGCTCTGTCTAGACGATATATTTTGAGGAGATATGACCGCGGGAAAACTCGAAACGTGAATCAATGCATCAATGGGATGCTGTGGCAGCGTGTCCCTAAAGATGTCCATACAGGCCCGAAAATTTTTTCGTTTGGAATGTAAGATTGTATATGTCAGTTCGTCAATGCAAATACTGGCACAATGCATATCTTGAGCTAGGCTGGTGTCAATGCTGGCTACTGCAGCACGGTAGCTTGTCTCGGCAGGAACCGAACTGCCTAGAAGAACGCCAGTCGCCAGTCAGTGGCCGACAAAAAACAACCTTTCAAAAACTAGGGAGCGGCTAAACCACGTAACGGAGGACTCGTGGCAGCTAAGGAAGGTCCCAGCTATGAGCCTGGCGGCTTTTAGCGTCCCACAGCTTTCCAATAATGTATATAACACGTCTGGAAAACTTTCTTGTTTTTCCCAAAACTTCATTTTTAGTGGTTTTTTACTGCGCGAAAAGTCATAACTTTTGAATGATACAATATTTTTCAATAAAACTTCCCGTGCTTCGTTCTGGAGCATTAATCTATGCAATGAACTAGGACAATTGAAAACACACGATAACGTTTGCTGTTATAAGGTTCTGACTAAAATGCAACCATCTGAAACTACACAATTTTGGGTTTTTCGGCCACAGTATGCGTAATATTGACGACAGCGCAAAGATTCTAGTTCATTGCACAGCCTTAATGTACAGCTACATTTCTGCCAATCCATTTTCATTTCGTATCACGGGATCAGTAGTTATCACTCTTCGCGTGATGGACATATTTTGCCTAATTTCTGTAATTAAATATTGATTAGTTGCACTTTTCTTGTCTAACATACTTGAAGTGTCTTTTTCAACCGCTATTCTTAAGGCAAATACGAAACAATATGTTTGGGATCAAAATCTAAACAGATTTCCAGAAAGGTGGCGACATACCTTAAAAGCACAGTAATGTTGGGAGAATAGTTCTATCCGGAACTGTACAGCTCGCAGAAACGCTATCCAACCTCGAGTGAAATCGAAGTAGTCACAAAAGGACCAAGTTTAACCACAGATGAGACTGCAAATGCCGCATAGATATGCATCGCGAACAAAAGACCGGATATGACGGATTTATAGTAGAACAAATAAAAAAAATGAAGGTATGTTGTATTCGCGAAACTTGCGGCAACCTGCACCCAATGAATTGAAGGCATCAAACTTACCGATGAGTAGGGGAAAGACCAGAAATATATTAATATACAAGTATGGTGAGTACATACACAAGTTTTGTAGTGTGGTGAGTATCTATGGACGAAGATGGTTTCAAACGGCTAAGAAAGATGCTTGTCGGAGCTACTCGGCAAGCTAGCGTCAGAAAACGGCACTGCACAGGTAAGCACAGCCATGTCATCACATGGATGTGCTTACCTGTGCAGTACCGTTTTCTGTTCTGTCTTTAATTTTCTTCCTTGATGGTACGCGTCTTTTTGTATTTCAATAAGTGTTGGAAGCATTGCGTCACAAAGGAGTCGTTCAAATATCTGAAAATACCTCAACCAACGAAGATTCCGCGGTTACTTCCCACAAGAAATGGAATATCTTTGTAAATGTTAGTCGGAAGCCAGCGCACGTCTGTGTTCCATCGTTTTGTCCTGCCTTTAATTTCTCTGAGTAGGTATACGATCAATTCCAGATCACTATTTACATGCAGACACGTTAGAGATTAAGTTGCTTAAAATGTACAGTTGGGATGGAAAGAAACGCGAAGAGAGCGGCATCTACATTCTCTGCTGTTTCGGATTTTTTTTCAACTGGTTGTAGCCTTGATGTTAATCGCCAGGCCTGCGCGGAAAGCGCAGTACAGTCACAGCGAAAGCTGGAAGAGCGCCATTTCTAGAACCCGTTGCAAACTCTCTTGGGTCTACTAATACCAGTACGCTTGCAAGGTACCCACTACTCCATTAATTGATTCGGTGGCTGATGACGAAGAAGAATTATGGCTGAGCCGTTTGTAATGGGTTGGAAGCATTCAACGACCCACTCGTAACGCAGTTCGTATTGTGTGACGCCTGGTTACACAATTCGCATTCTGTGACGCATGGTTGTTGTTTTACTTTTCTACCAAGCTATATCGCGTTGGTTAACGCGGTTCCTTCCCGACATAACGCTTGTATAGGGCTTTGTGCGCAGGAGTTTCGAGCACCGACATGTCTCTGTGGTAGAATACTGGGCTGGCACAGAGAGGACCCAGGTTCATTCTAGCATATCTTTATTGCCACACCAATGACAGAGCGCGATGAAAACAGTGTGTCGCGCTGTTCACGTTTCTTCGTATTCCACCCTGTACTTGTGGCCAAGTTTGTTGATCATTACGGCCTATATAAAGGCACACCGTGTGAAACTACGAACACTAAAACAAAAGGCTTCAGCACTTCTGTTGGCCTTTTGTTTTCATGTTCGTCTTTTCACGTGATGTGCACGGCCACACGAAGATAGGTATGTCAAGAACATCTTTCGATCGGATTTCAAGTGACACTTTTCTTAAGCTTGCATGAAAATAGGGAGTTGATGAAAATAAGGCCAGCACTGAGCATTTTTTGTAAATGCTACTCTGTAAAAAGACACGGTGGTTGAAACACTTTTTACTGTACAACACAACAGTTCTGCTTACCTCTGCCAGCCAGGAACGCAATTCCGATGAAGAGGAACGTAAGCACGACGAAGGAAACAGCGACTGTTGTGCAGTTACACTTCGAAGAAGCGCCTCTGGAGTGAGAGAAACGGCAACGATCAAGATTAATGAAGCAGTGAAGGTTCGAACCAGCAGCAATGGGCTGGCGGCTGGCGTACGCAACAAACGACTTGACGCTGCACCAAAACAGCCCCTCAGAGTTCTGCTTCGCATCCTGATGCGAAGGGCATAGGTCGGCAAAACTTTTGGAGCTCACTCAGACTCACTCATGAAACATATTTTGCGCTTAGGGCTCACTCGGACTCAGACTCACCAAAATTTTCCTGAGCCGGACTCACTCCGACTCACACTCACAAAAATTTTCTTAAACCGGAATCACTCAGACTCAGACTCACCAAAACATTACTCACCCGGACTCACTCGCACTCAGCCTCACGACTCGATCTTAGTCTGAGTGAGTCCGAGTGAGTCGACTCATGAGTCCGTTAGCCAAAATTAGCTTTTTTGACCATGGGGTCCATGCGCTTTAACACAAATATCTCACGTAATTGGTACTCTTCTTGACGCCTTTTGATATAGTACGTTCAAATACGGTTATGAGTGCTCGCAAACCAGTAAGGTCATTTTTATTGAAAGATGACTGCATAAGATATATTTATCAAGAACTTCCCTTGAAGAATTGGCGGAGGGGGGGGAGCCTTGGCACCCCTCTACGTAATTCGCGCCTCTGATCAATAAATATATAAGTGGTGTATGAACGACACTGCTTCGGAAGAGGCGTGAGTAGACGAGCGTATAAACGTGAATCCAGGTAAGGATTATAGTAATGTTGGAGATGAGTGGATAGGACCATAGGTCGGCATAAAAAAGTGGAACTCACTGAGACTCACTCAAGAAATATATCTTGCGCTTTGGACTCACTCGGACTCAGACTCACCAAAGTTTTTCTGAGCCGGACTCACTTGGACTCACACTCACGAAAATTTTCTTCAGCCGGACTCACTCGGACTCAGACTCACCACAATATTACTCACCCGGACTCACTCAGACTCAGACTCACGGCTTGATCTGACTCTGAGTGAGTCCGAGTGAGTCGACTCATGAGTGAGTTCGCCGACCTATGGTGAAGGGTGGAACAGACATATCGAGAGAGAAAACAGGTCTGCCGATTTTGAAAATGCGTTATATCTGCATTTTTTATAATGATGCCTATTGAAAGTTGGTATAAGCATTACATTGATTTCATTGTTGAGCTTAATTGTATTATGACTGTTCCTTGGTCCTTGTATCTATATTTTTGATTACCAACAGTGCAAATGAATGTGTATACTGCTTAGAATGTGATTACGTATAGAAATAGTCCTCTAAGTAAGTGGCATATAACAATATCATGCACATTTCCCTCAATGAGCTTGGCAGTATCTAAACTGACTCTCAAGGCAGCGGTATGCATGATAATAACAGCGAAGCTTTCAGTCAAACCATAAAGACGGCAGTAGTGTTGCAAAAAACTGTCTGCGCCCTTGCGTAGCAGCTGCGTTGCGCAGAGGCGTCTTCCTACCTCGCTTTCTTGCTTCGACAGTTGGCTTCCAGACGGAGTAAATTCAATTAAAGTCGAACCCGCATATACCGAACTCGCAAGAAATCGGGAATTAGTTCGATATATTGAGTATTTTGATATGCAACTTTTAATGAAATTATTGTACTTGCGATGCGAATGTCGGTGCGCAAGTTGTCTTCCCGGCACTGTTTCATGATAATGTAAGGAAAACGCTTCACCGCAATACAGGCTTTTTTTAGTTTAGTATTTTTCGGTGGTTTGTATTTGGGGATGTGGGGTTATTAGAGCTGTGCACGGGCTCCGGGTAGCCCGAAAGCCCGAGCCCGGCCCGGCCCGCGGGCCGGGCTTGGGTATGCGGACGTCTTCCCAACTCGGGCCCGGGCCGGGCTCGGGCTACTCATCTCGGGCATCGGGTGGGCCGGGCCAGGTGCAAAGCCCGCATCAAACCAAAAAAATATAGACGTTGTGCCGGAATTGTTTTCTAGCACTTAGCGATGAGCACATAGATCACCTTTGTGAATATTTATCCATACAATCATCCTCCTGTCCTACATCATGGATAATAAACTGCTGGAAGAACAAGGAGTCTAATTATTCTAAGCTTTTTTATGCTTGCGAAAAAGATATTTGCGTTTCCGGCTACCAGTGCGAGCAGCGAACGGAACTTCAGTTCGACAGGATATGTGAAGCACCGCATTTCACTGAAGTTGGAATCACTGCGCAGCTTGTTATTTTTACAGAACTTGTTATCTGTGTACACACATTAACATATGTCGTTTGCATATGTTTAACTTTGATATGTTGAATAAAATGCAACATGATCAAAAAGTGATATCTTGTCTCCGCAGCAAACTTTCATAGTGTCGGGCCGGACCGGGCCCGGGTTTGTGTTTTTGTACTTCGGGCCGGGCCGGACGGGCTCGAAGCCCTTTGGGGTCGGGCTCGGGCGGGCCTGCGACGCAGTCAATGGGCCCGGGCCGGGCTCGGGCTTGAAAATTAGGCCCGTGCACAGCTCTAGGTGTTATATGGAGGAGCGTGTTAGACGCGAGAAAATACGGTATCGGTGTAAATAGCACCTGAACGTCTTCAGGCGCCGCCCAGTGTACTCGACGGGCACCGGAAGCGCCCAGTCTGCGTTAGGCCTAACGTCGGTCTTGTTGTCTCGTTTTTCAGCACCATACTTGGCGTGCTCCAGTGGCGTAACCAGGGGGTCACACACCTTGCCCGTGACACCGCCCCCCCAAAATTGTGTTTTGCCATGGAAAACGGAGCACAATATGACGCTCTATGACATCTCTCTGCCTGGCTCTCACTTCAGATCAAGGTGGTGCCCCCCCCCCCCCCCCCCCCCCCCCCCGCCGTAAAGAATTTCTTCCTACGGCCCTGGCATGCCATTGGCAAGATGTACGCAGCGGCGACGTGGGTTTCTTTTCCCACTGCATTGATTATAGTCAGCTTTGCGAAAAACAGCAGATTCTTGTCATTTGCGGATCAGTCGTAATAAAAAATGGAGTGGAGAAGCGATCGGCTACCCCACACGACGAGGCCTCGACGCAGCGGCGAGGAATCGTGGGGGAAAGCACGCGGTGACATACGATAGCCACCACTCACTACGCGCGGTGTCTGCCTAATCACGCCGCACGTCTCCCATAGGTATGCGGGAAAGTCCCCCCTCATTCCCGCAGCCCGATGTTCGATATATGAAGTGTTTCAATTCTTTCTGTTCAGTGAAACCGCGGGTTTTCCCATCCATCGACGCTAAAGCATTGCTGTGACAGAAAATAGTTCTGTCTAAAGAATAATTCGATTAACGACTGTTCGATAGAATCAGGTTCAACTGCAGTATGCGTTCGAGAATTTTAAAAAAAATGATAAAAAGATGCGTCACAACGCGATCATCCTTATTATGCCCAATTATAGACTTTTTCCTATGTGTAGACTTTTCAAACTACGAGCTAGCTACTGCTGCCAAAAAAGAAAGAAAGTTACGGAACGCAATTTATTGTCCTCAGTTCACTATCTCTTCAGTGTTTATATCCTTCGTGCAAATCATGCACACAAGAGGCACTATCTATGTCTTAGCCTTAATGATGTGGGCAGCACTGACTATTGAGTTGTGTTAAGTACACGCACTTTCGATATCAGTGCATCTTACTAGTGCTTTAGTGCATCAGGGTTATTGATCCTCATACATCTTTGTACTAATACACTATACAGAATATCACGTTGACATGTGTAAAACTATTTTGGCGTAGCAGACATCCCAACAAGACTTAAGGGTCTGCACATTGCATACTAAGGGTGCACTGTCATCTCTTGATTTTCATGAATCAGTACCATGCGTGGCTTGTCTAAATATTGTTTTCAAGTAACGAACATTTTAGCCCAAAATATCTGACATGTGAAGCAAATGCGGATGCTTACTAAAACGAAAGACGAATGTAATTCATGAATGTTGACAAATATGGGTGGACGCTGAAATTAGCAAAACTTTTAGTTCAGAATTTTTTTTATTCGTTAACGAGTCAGTTTCTCATGTGGCATTTCCAACACCTCGACGGGCCGAAGTTGTCTGTCGCGAATAGGTGCGTGGCCAGACGTTTTCACGAGTGCGAGTGCAGTTTCGCCAGAAGCGTGAGGCATAGGAAACACACAGGGAAAATTTACCAACTGAAATCGTGTAGCCTATTCGTCAACTTCGCCGACGCTGGAGTCTGTGTTGGAACTGAAATCCTGTCGGGCGTACCAAGGCACCGGTATGAAACGTATTATTTTACAAGATCAGTGGGACTTCTCGATATGTCAATTTTGGCAGACAACACACTGGTGTGGAAAACACAGGAGTGAACAACCTACTAAACCGTGAAGTAACAATTGTACTGATATTAAAGGGCCGAAATATTATTTTTTTTGCCATTTGGTCGACGCCACATAGCTACGAAAAACGATTACGATCCCGTTTTTGTTCTTCCAATGTCACATTGTATTTGGTGAGCGTTAAATTATCATAGGGACATGATGGATAATGAAGCTACCGGAAGAAAAAATGACATTCCCACTAAGCATACTTACTTAAGGGCAGCTGAAACGAATGTTGCGTGTTAAAATATTGCATGCCAACTACACATGAAAATTCAATATATTGGAACTAATAGATGATAGCAACATCTCTTCCTCTATACTTACCAGACACGGTGCTCAGTTGCGACTGGATTTCTGAATGAAATATGAAATGAAATAAGAAACGGTCTACCGTGAGCGCTTGATTTTTGCATCGCTTGAAAAGTATGCGCACCTAATCCACGCTTTCATGTTTTATCTGCAACGAAAGCTTCTGCAGTCACTGCGCGATGCTAGACTGTAACGAGCTGGAAAGCCTACTGAAGCTATCCTGCTTTTTTCTTCCCACTTCTTGTGCTCTGTGAAGTAGAAAAAGAATAAATTGAAATCAAATGAATGCGTGCATCCGGCTACCTAGACCAATTCACAACCTGCACGACACCTGATAAGAGGTGCCAGAGGAGGTACAAGAGAACTTCAAGTGGGTTTCGACTTGGGCTTGTTGGTGATTCATCTTGATGAGAACTGATGCGCACAAAAGACAAGGACAAAAGAAGGAACATAGATGGACAGATGAAGCGCAAACTAACAGTTTCTTGTCAGTAAATGTGACCTTATTTATACAAAAAAAAACACTTATTGCGTATTACGACGCAAAGACACACTAAGACACACGTGTAGTACCAGCGAGATATGCTATTTCTTTGGCTGATAAAGAGATGAATGGCATGCTGATACATTTGTCTTTGAGACGTGGGATAATGTGAGCTTCAACGATTAGGCGTGTTGTTTCACTTTTGCTCTTTGCAGTCACAGTGCAAGTTTGAAATTCAGGTTTGCAACCACATTTTTCGCAACGAATAGCCAGCCACCCCCCCCACCCCCCTGTTTTGTTTTTTACGTTGTACGCATGCTCGCAGAGGCGCTCGTAAATGCGGCGACCTGTCTGAGCGATATACATGCGGATACATGTCAGCGGAATGCGATACAAAACCCCTTCTATGCAGTTTATATATCTGGCTTGATGTTTCTTTTTACATGATTTCTTTTCTTTGCAGTTAGGGTCCGTCATTTTGCACACTGAAGCAAGTTTGGATGGCATAGAAGGGGCTTTGTATCGCATTCCGCTGACATGTATCCGCATGTATATCGGTCAAACAGGTCGCCGCATTTACGAGCGCCTCTGCGAGCATGCGTACAACGTAAAAAAACAAAACAGGGGGGTGGGGGTGGCTGGCTCTTCGTTGCGAAAAATGTGGTTGCAAACCTGAATTTCAAACTTGCACTGTGATTGCAAAGAGCAAAAGTGAAACAACACGCCTAATCGTCGAAGCTCACATTATCTCATGTCAAAAAGACAAATGCATCAGCATGCCATCCATCTCTTTATCAGCCAAAGAAAAAGCATATCTCGCTGGTACTACATGTGTGTTAGTGTCTTTGCTTCGCAATAAGCGATAAGTGTTTTTTTTTGTATAAATAAGGTCCCATTTCCTCCCAATAAACTGTTGTTACTTTGCGCTTCGTCTGTCCATCTATGTTTCTTCTTGTGTCCCTGTCCTTTGTGCGAATCAGTTCCCATCAAGTACAAGAGAAGCCTTTCACACGCAAATTTAGTGCTACATTTTCCTTAACCTGTCATGCGTGCGCTCAAGTTCGTCAATGTTCAACAATGCAAAAAATAGCCACCCGCAATAATAACTCATGCGTCCATATGAGTGGCAGCGCTTCTGTAAAATCTCATCGTGTAATTTTGCTGGCGCAGAATCAAGTTCCGTATTCCCAAAGAAAACTCATGAGAGAGATGTATGATGAGCAAAAAGTGTTACTTCAAGGTAGTTGCTCACATAGCAGGAGCACTCAGGTAGCGTTAAATGCGAAAGCTTGTCGCATCAGTGCTGCCGGTAAAAGCCCAAACAAGTGCACATTCCTGCTGCATGGAAGTTTTCATATCCACGTCAAGAATACAAAAGAATCTTATTTGAACAAGACTGTTTAGTTTTGCGCGGCTATACTTATTAACCGCATTTCTCCGCGAACGAGACGTAAGTAACAGCAACCGGTGGCCGCACTGACCACCACTGGTATCGTCGGTTAGCTATCGTGTAGAAAGACAGGAATGAATGCATCAGACGCCTCGAGTACGATCCAGTGCCATCTTCTCATAGACTGATAACATGACTATAATTTCGGACCTGATGTCAATGCGTTAGCATATGCTAATATTTTTCTTGGTTCTCTGAATCTGCCCGCATCTGTGACAGCAAAATGATAGCTGATTCGCTGTAACAATGGGCTTCGCTGTCAAACTGCCTTTCTGAAGTCGTCACTCAGTGCAACCAAAACCGCCACTGGCGCTCACACGAGAAGTACGTTCAGATTCGGCACTTTAGTCTGTAGCCCTTTCAGCTGGATGGTTTGCTAGCGTTATGGGTTTTAGTGTTCCGATGCGACTCAAGCTATGAGAGAAGCCGTAGTGAAAGGCTTTGGATATTTCCACCCCTTGAGGTTCTTTAACGTCGACTCAAATCACGCCTCCGGCTTTTAGACTTTGAGATGTCCCCAGTTACCCGCCGCCAAAGAGGGGAGGCCGGTAAATCACTTTCCTCAACCTCTCGCCCACGTCGCCACTATATACCGTTACTACACTCGCTCACCCCCTCTTGGCTGCGCATCTCAACAACTTTCTTCTCAAAAGGATCCGTGCTGGGGCCGGGAAGGAAGAGAGGCAACGAACTTTCCTGATCTACGAACACATGTTATTTACTGCTATTATCGAAGGCATACACACGCAAGTTTACGGCACACAACACAGGCTATACAAAATTAATAACAAAGGCACAACACTCGCGACATGCAGTAGAGAACACCATAAGTAAAAGAAGATACAGTCGCCAACTAGTCAATCCGCGCAATGTCTCAAGTTCGCTGCCTGCCACTTCGCAAAGTTCTTAAGGATATAAAGGAAGGTAGTTTCTCTCACGGGTCAGTCCATCATGTCGCTGGCCTACGGGCTGGTTGTTCGAATCGGGGCTCGCAGGTTGTCGCAGTCACTGCTGAATGGAGCCGAATCGGTCGTCGCCGTTCACGTCTTCGCGCTCTCAGCGTCGCTGTCATCTTCTGAGTCTTCGTCGTCTCGTCGTCATCTTCTTCATCGTCTCCCTCAGTCATCTCCATCATAGTCCTCTTTCATCACCTCCCAATCATTCGCCTCATCGTCTCTCGTCGCTATCTTTCCTACTTCACCCTACGATTCTTCCTTCATCTCATCGACTCTCATCGCTATCTCCTGATTCTCCTCGCACCCTCGTGATTCGCATCGCACTACCGTGATTCGCATCGCACTATCCCGATCGTGGTCCCGTGGTCCCTTTTCGTAGGACTCGACTCCACCCCTCTGTGGCACCTCCGTGGCACTTGACCAATCGTCGCTATTGACACGACGTTTTCCCTTGTCGGTCGGTGCGTGTCACCCGGACGACCGCCCTCGTAGCCTACCGCCACGTAAAACTCTCTTGCAGCAAAGTGTACAAACAAACTCAACAAGCTCAAAAATGAGAGAGGGCAACGGGCCGGCTGTTCGAAGACGCGTGGGTGGCCAGGAGACAAAGCGCGCCGTTCCTAATGGCGAACGCATAACGTCTTGAGTGCTGTGTAGAAGAGCCTCTGGCCTTCCCCATCGCCCGGTCTCCCCCTGCTCCCGACGACCAGATGTCAAGGTCGGGCTTCAGCGCGTGTAACCCGGCGTTTTCCAACCAACGATTTCCCGTTGTCGCCGCTTCCCTTTCTTCGAGTGCGGCCGACGGCCGTTCACGGAGGACGCGGTAATGATCGCCGCGAGCTGCAGAGGCAGCGGCGTCGCAGGCAGGGAATCAACAAAAGGCGCCCAGCTGCACCCATGCCGTGAAACTGAAGGGTGCGCAAGGCGCCCTGCGATGGCTGTCGAAAAAAGCTTCAAAGAACGCCGCCTCGAAATGCGTCTTCGTCGCCTCGGGTTCTTCTTTTTGTCGAGGAGCGGGTTAAGGAAATGGGTGTAAACACTGCACGACGCCTGTGGTCCGGTCAGCGTCCGTTGGGACGTCACAACTTCATCAAAATGCGACCGCCGCTGCCAGTATCCAAGTAGTGTCTTTAGGTTCAGTAGCAGTGCACCGCGTCAAGTTCCACTGCTGTGACCAGTAGCGTACTCTCACGCTTATTAGAGTGGCGAATAAGTTCTGGGATGCATTCAAAGTGAAGTGTTCCACCGGCGTTGTGGTCATTCATGCCCAAAGAAGCGCTAACGACGATGGCGTCACATTAGCCTTCTCTCTTCACAATTATCGCTGCTTTGGCATTTTAGAAATCAGTAATTGACAAGCGCAAATATTTACCTTTAATATAACCAAAAGTTGTACAATCTTAGCCCATTAAAGTGCCCCTGTAGTGTATTAAAATGCACCTAGAGCGTTTATTCTTGTAGGTTTACATGGCTAAGGGGAGAGTCGCGCCGCTGTGTGGAAGGAGCCCAATTCTGGCGCGACACAATACTCAGCTTGCCAAAAACACTGTGCCAGATTTGGTTAAGGTTATGTCCACTCGAGATTTGCATGAACTGGGAACCCCACGCGAGGAGAACAGAGCTCACCGTCTAGCTCACGATGCTTCCAAAGGAAGATAAATTTACGCAGCTAACTCAGCCCTTCTCTCAACAGACCTTGAAGGGGCCCTGCAACACTTTGAGCATGGTCAGAAAACGCTGCCGATCGGTACTCGAGGCTCCCGAGTACACGCGAGCCAAATATTATAGCGCCGCACGCAGCCTGCAATTCACAATAACTTCTCAAAGTCAGCTGAAAATTGCTTTCTCTTCTCTCGACAAATGACGCTACAAGCTCAAAAATCACTCGTCACAGCCATTGTATCAGCCATTGGCTGCTTTGAGCATGGCGCGCTCGGTCGTTACTGGGGCCGCCGCAGAGGGCCGCGACTTGTCCACGTGTGCGCGCGCAATCGCACTGAAGGGCGCGTATTCGAAGGAAAAAAAAAAGAAAAATGCTCAAGGTCACGAGGCACACGTGACATATTTTCTTGCCCCGTGCCACTCCTCCCTGCTTAGCTTCCAGCACTTTCGTCTGGACGAGAGAAGAGAGAATGCAATTGCGGCGTGTGAAAAATCTTTTTAACTCCGCTCGTACTGGACGGATTCTAAAAAATTTTTCGGCGGTGAATTCGTGAAGCAATAAGCTCCTTTAGTGAATCCATTCCATGGCTACTTGGAAAAGTGTTGCAGGGCCCCTTTGAGTAACTCTGGTGAAAGGCATACAGTCGCTTTTCTCTGACATTACTCGTTCTATTTCAGAGAGTGTCGCTGGGGAGCACCGTACTACTCAAAAGTTAGGTCGCAATGAAATAACAAAATCAGACGGATGCCAGAAAAAAGAACTGTGCATTTACCTGTATTCATTTGCATCAATTCGCAATAAAGTTTTTTTTCTTTATGCAACACCACAACACGCGACCATTTAGGAGTAAATATGTGACTAAATGTAACCACTTAGGAGTAGCCATGAATGCAAGAAAGGCAAATAGCAAAATGTGGGAAGATACTAACCCACGGCGGGAGGATTCGCAATCGGGTAACCGACGTAGTCAATCTGTTGGTAAGCAGGGTCGTATGCCGGTTGGTTAGCAGTGCCGTGAGGGTCATTTCCAGGCTGGTTTCCGGGCTGGTTTCCGGGTTGGTTTCCGGGCAGGTTTCCGGGCTGGTTTCCGGGCTGGTTTCTGGGCTGGTATTCTTCCTGGTCTGTAAGAAAAGAAAATATACTGCATAGCCCTTCATCTAACTCATAAATAAAGCGTTTCTATGCAATGATAATGTGTAGTGTTGACTTAGGGAACACTGACATTACTCACATCGCACTTTCACCATAGCGACGGTTTTTTTTTTTTGGGGGGGGGGGGGCAGTATAAAAAAATTTCCTGATTATATTTATTTTATCTGATCATAACTAGCACGAAAAGTTAAAAAAAATCATTCACATAAATTTAGCATCTCACACTATATAAAATGTGGCAAGTAAATCTATCTAAGATTTCATAAAACACGCCGATGCAGTATTTCGAAGAAAATTTTGATTAGGCGCCAGACGTGAAATGTTTCTAAGAAAACAAGGACGCGTGGTAGTTTCAGATATAGATGAGTAATGCCGACAAATATCATGCACTTCGGGAGTCCACGTTATGAGTATTTCAACAGAAGAGGGCCGGCTATTTCACATTCTGTGAGTGAGCAAATGTTAGCAGGGCAATCGACGTCTTTGTGCACTTAGAGTGTGTGTGACACGGACTTAACGCGCACTTTGCCCGCTCTTTGACGCGTAAAGGATGGCTTGTAACACGATGTGTAGTCGGCATTCGTGATAGGAGGCAGAAGTGAGCTAACAGGCAGACAGAGCACTCTGACGTGCGCATCAAAGGCAGTCTAAAGCCATCTCTAGCTAAGATTGGAAAGCGCTAGCCGATGTTATCAAACTCTAGCCATCATTTACTTCAGGCTAGCAAGTGTTAGTGAACAATAAGCCAGCATACAAGACTATAACACTACACCAGCCAGTTGGAACACCTGTGTTAAGCTCAAGCGACTTGGAATGGCACATGTCATGGACGTATGTCATGTCACTTGTTATTTCCTGCTAAAATATCCCAACTAAGGCAATCACTGGACTCAGTCATAGGCAGTGATCATACTTATGTGCAAAGATGATACCAGGTCTTGGCACTCTTCGGCCGCAACTAGACCTTACGCCAACGAACACAATAAATCAGCAGTATCAGGTGAGCCAGAGGAAAGAAGGTATTCCGTTAAGAAAAAAAAAACTCGCTCAATTCGCCACAGCGGCCTGTCATTGTCCCCCAACCCTCGCCCACTTTCGCAGTTGTCCTCTCCTCCTCCTTTGTTTGGATTGGAAGAGAGGTTACGAGGCATCCACACACCAGCGCTAAGGAAATCAGTTGCAACGTCGACTCCAGCACCTACCCCCTATTTACGAATTTCTCACCGGAAGCTTCCATCTTCCCCTTCATACCTTTCTTTTGTATAAGTGAACTGGTATTTCATAGTAAGAGTCTTCTATTAAACCTTGAGCAGCCTGACAAACACAGGCCCTTCTGCATAGTTGGAGCTGTGAGATCGTGTCGTTAGGGCATTAAAATAGCGTTAGGCATGTTCCACGAGGGGCCCGGCCCCCCAGGTTGTCTGCAAACACTGTGCTGCACGGGCGGAGTATGAATTTACCGGAACCACGGGGTAATAAAAATAATTTAGGTGTGGACACTCCCCTGCCGCCGCGACTGAAAAGGCGGCCACAATGTTCGGTTTTAGTATACATGCGCCGGCCGCATTTTCGTGGCACTAAAGCGAAGAGGCGCTGCGACTAGGGTGCCTAAAGGACCGACTGTGACGAGGCAGACGCACGCTCTTCTATTAGCGCGAGAGCGTTAAAGAGCTCGTTTCGCAGATATTCCGGCATCGGCTTCGCCGGCGGCGTCCTTGGTTGTGAGCGAAAAATCATCTTGTCCGTGACCGAAAAATCGAGAAAGATGCAAATAAAATAAATAATAAAAATTTCCGGGTCCGAATGAGGGTCGAACCCAGGCCGACTGCGTGGCAAGCAAGTGTTCCACCACACAGCCACGCTTCTGCTTGGGATTACGTTTAAAATAAGTTCCTATGCTTGGAAATGCAGTGAAAATAGCTTTCATGCTGTACAAACACACGCGTCCTGTATTCAGGCGTCACAATACAACCTGTAATATCGCAGTAATATTGCGTGGTACAAGCGTACATTGCCATCGGGCGTCAGAAGATGTGAATGTCATAACGACATTGTGGTTCAAAGCCTTCACCCATTACAAGAGGCACACACGTTACTGCGAATATTCCCTTAAGACCAGGTAGTGGGTGTATAGCAAGTTCGGCAACATTTCCTGCATTTTCCGCGCATAATTACTTGTGGTTTAAAGCATACTACCCATTGCATACATAGTATGCACTAAGTAAGTGAAGTACGCACTAGGGACAGGATATCGCTATCGCGTTCAACTCTTATAGGCGAAGGTTAAGGGTCCCCCAATTTTTTTTCTCCTTGTATTTTTTTTAAGCAGCCTGCACGCTATACTACCGGACAACTTTTCTTGACAATGAAGGGAAAGCTACAGGGGCGGAGTATCTGCACATGTACCCCTACACGCATAGAGTTTCCTAATATTAACTAGAGGGGACTCTGGCGCTGCGATCGTTCAGCCACCATGGGAATGATCGGTAGTACACAAATTCGCCTAGTCTTCGTGCTTCCGGCTTCGAACGCACTTGTGGCTTTGTTTATTTTTGCGTTTTCGTTCTGTTTCGGATAAAAGAATGGACAGTTGTGAACTTCGTGAGCCGATTTGAATTCGTGAGCCTAAAAAGGTCAAGGTGGTGAAGCGTAACTGCTAAACCTGTGCTCAACAGCGTATTGCGGGAAAGTGGATTTAGGCCACACGCAGCCAAAAGAACGAAGTCTAGGCAAGACTAGGCAAATTTGTGTACTACCCATGATTCTCATGCTGGCTGAAGCGCCGTGTGTTGCAGCTCCCATAAACACTAGCGCCAGAGTTCCCTCTAGTGTATTTATAGGAAACTCTATGCCTACACGAAGTAGTCCTGTTTGGCACGCGTCTCGTACCGCTGTGGGAAGTGATGGCTGCGCGCAATCAGCGTTGCGTTTCGACGCAGAAGCCGCGCAGCGTTTGAGGCGCTGGCGAAATGCGCGACTTTCTCGCGCGTTCAAAAACGCAAAGTGGCAACCTAGAAAAAAAAAAACAAGCAAAAATATCTCACTGGCGTGCGCTGCGCTGTGTCTTAAAAAGCTACATGTAAGAAATGATAGAGTATTTTTTTTATATATATCTCACGCAGAAAAGACGGACGCAATTGTGGGACTACACTAATTAGCGGTGATATACGCACGATTTGGCTCTGTAGCCTTCGCGTCATTGCCAAGAAAATTTGTCCGCAAGTATAGCAACTAAAAAAAACGCATCTAAGAGCGTCGGTACAACGCATTCATATCGTTCAGATATATTCACTGTGGGAAAGCATGGGTGTCTAAAGTGCTGGTTCAGACATCAGACTTCGGGTCGTGAGGCCTTGAGTTCAAACCCAGCCCCGACAAGAAAAGTGACTTGGTTTCATTCGTTTATTTCCTCATGGCGATGATCGTCTCACGGGACATATGGAGTGACACACTGATGGGTGGACCCAATTCTCTATGAGTCATCGAAGAAATGCTTAAGCATTTAAAATTGAAGGACACTTTGTAAATTCCAAAGTGTGTTCGGCGAAACCCAGTGGCCATTCGACTGACTATGACATGTCATTTTTTCCCTTTTTGTGTTCTTTTTGGTTTTGTTTCGTTTTTGTTTTTTTTTTCTTTGATTTATTTATTATTTTTTGTGGCCACTGAGCCATGACGTGATTGCTGAGAGAGTGTGAGGGGGAGAGGCCTCAGCTGGCACCATGCCAGGGCACGGACGGACGGACGGATGCGAGCATGAGACATTAAAGGCTTTTGCCTTAAAATGTTTTCATGCATTGACGGCAACGGAGGAAGGGGGGAAGTCTCTCGTAACCCCCCGAATCATTGAAATATACAAGCGTTCTTGCAAAGAACTCGTAATTTTATTTTGAATGATTGATTATGTTAAAAGTCTTGTGCCACACACTATATATGTCATCATTTTTTCCGAAGAAAAATTTAGGTTTTTGTAATTTCAACGAGCCTATAGAAACTGACCCATGCCTGTACTCCGCGCCCTATTGGAGGACGCTAGAGACGGATAGGTCATGTAATAATTTCAACACTGGCTCCATACGCACTCGGATGCTGTCGTGCCGTAACATTTTCAGCTCGTAAGAAAGTGAAGAACACTTTGTACATTCCAAAGTGCGTTCGGCGAAAGCTTGTGGCCATTCGACTGACTATGCCATGTCTTTTTAACACGAAAGTGTTTTATGCCGGGGTCCACCACGGCTCCTCTGACGTATTTCCGTCACGGATATGACGTTTGAAATAAAAACTAACATAATGAGATCAAAGAAAAATTAGAAGAAAAAGTTCTGTCGCCGAGCGTCGAACCTACGACCTCTCGCTCCGCAGCGCACGGCGCGAAACCACTCGGCTACGGGACCGAACGTTCCTCAGCTTGCTAACGGCAAGCTATTGATACACACCATATACCGTTGGCGGTCCTCAGAGCTCCTCGACTTCAGCGCGTTTTCGTCATCACTAGCGAGATGGCGCGAAGGCGTCACGGAGCGCGCGCTCTAAAGGTCGTCGCGCCTCTCGCTGGGATGAGCGTGCGCCTCCACGGGGCGTCGTCGCTGGTGCGCGCGCGCTTATCTCCTGATCGGGGCATTCGGGCGCTTCGGACGCCTTGTGCTTCCACCGAAAGTTTGCTTTGAAGTTACAGTGGTTAAAGAGTGCACGAAGGTCGCTTCGTTCGCCGCAGCGGCCGCGTTTACGAATGGAGCGCGCCGCTTACACACGAAGTAATAATTGTGGCAGTTGTTCGCGCTCGTCCTTTGTATGCTTGTGCGTTCGTTTCGTGCGTCTTTGTGTTAGAGCAGCGCGCCTTAAATGTCGAGCTGTGACAGTTAGTCCGTGCTCGTCTTGTGTGTGCTCATTTGGTGCGTCCTTTCTGCTTGAGGTGCGCGCTGCATGCTTCGAGCTGCTTGCCGTTCTTCACGTCACATTACAATTTGTTGCTGCAGCATTCATTCCTTCTCCCTTGTGGCGAAACAATGCACAATAAACGCTCAACTACTTATGTGAATACACGTTTCACTTTCGTGTTATACCGATTCCTTTGGCAGAGGGATCAGCCATGTTTTTTTTTTCGTTTACACTGTCAGTGGGATGGCACACAAACGGAATGTGTGCATGTTTCTTTTTTTTAATTTTTACCGCGAATCGCAGCGAGACGCGAGACTAATATGCCTCCGTTCGCATGCGTTTGTATTTTCTCGCCCTTTGCGCATCGTGCAAACGCTATCCGCGTTGCAGCGCTTGAATTGACGGACACTGTAAATTACAAAGTGTGTTCCGCGAACGCCTGTGCCTATTGAGACGGGGTCGGTCAGAATGGAACGCGATGCGAGCGTCTCCCTCCTTGCATGATTAGAAACGCTGGGCACAGGGACGCTACGCAAGAAAAGCGCGAGCGCTGTAGAGTCCGACACGACCGGCGTCCGTTTGCGCACGCCGGCGGCCACCTGGCACCGTGCCAGGGCTATAGGATGGAGGGAAGGACGGACGGACGGATGGACGGACAGACATGGACGGGTGGACGGTCGGGCGGGTGGAGGGACACGGATGGACACAAACGGACGGACACGGACGGACGGATGGACACCACGGACGGATGGACACCACGGACGGATCGACGGATGGACGGACGTGAGTAGGAGACATTCAAAGGCTTTCGCCTCAATACTAGAAACGCATGTGTCGTTTTTCGCGACCGAAAAACGCCACATGCGATGAACGCCGTAGTTGCATCCCCGGTGCTTTTAACGCTGTCACGGACGCTACGTATGTAGCTCGTCGTCTACAGTACGTGCTCCGGCCGCAGTTGCGCGGTGGGCGCTGCGATATGGGGGCCTATAGGGGCCTAAAGGGACCGAAAGCGGCGAAAATTATCTGGACGGGGCGTGGGTCGGAGTGTCCCCACCTAAATTACTTTTCTTACACCGTGACCGGAACGCAGCTTGCGAAAGCGGACATACGGTAGTATGTTGGCCTGCGCCCCTGTGTCCACCTTGAGCTGTGTTGGGAGTTTAGCCACGAACGCCTTCATGTTCCAATCTTGCGGCCCCTAGACGCTTAGTCCACGCTGGGCATCTTCGTCGTTCAGGAACCCTTGCGCAGTAGCCGCACCGACAACGAGTTGCGTTTCTCTTCGGCGTTCCCGATGACGCGGTGCACGTTACCTTCGCTGCTGGCAACTTCTTTGAGAGTCCGGTTTATCTAGGGACCTTAAGTCCGGTTTTACAACGCCGCCACCTCACCGCTTTAGAAAACACTATTGTTCGTGGCCTCCGAGATTAGCCGGCGCCGCGACGGCGCGCCGCCGGCTACTCTCGGAGGCCATGGTGGGTTCTAGCGCTAGAGTCTTCTAGCGCAGGAGACGAGCACGTAGCATTTCTTCGTGAATGCCGCACACAAGCTGATTCCGTACTAAAGAGTCGACTAAGTCCCCATCATAGAGTCACTATTTATCAGAATTAATAATAATATCTGGGGTTTAACGTCCCAAAACCACGATATGATTATGAGAGACGCCGTAGTGGAGGGCTCCGGAAATTTCGACCATCTGGTGTTCTTTAACGTGCACTGACATCGCACAGTACACGGGCCTCTACCATTTCGCCTCCATCGAAATGCGACCGCCGCGGCCGGGATCGAACCCGCGACCTTCGGGTCAGCAGCCGAGCACCCTAACCGCTATACCACCGCGGCGGACTATATATCAGAATTACGCACACGGCTTTGCAGCTGTAGTCAAACTTAACTTTAATGGACGTATGCCGTATAGGCCCGAGTCCTAGCACAGTGTTGCCAAGCAACCTGGGTTGTTTGGCAACACTACCGGTTCAAGGCAGTAGGTCCCCCCGCTATCAAACATAGTAATTTCACCAATGTGAGCGACGATGAATGTAGGCTGCCTCGACTAAAGAAGACGAGATGTTGGCCAGGTTTTCATGGTAAGAACTGAATATCCTTAGATGGACGTGAACAAATGGCTGGCTCTACTGCAATTGAGAGTCCATGTAAGCAAGAAGTGATTGTCCCTTAAGGGGAATGGTTGGAGATGACACTAGCCACAACCCTATGTGGCCTGGACGCGACGCAGGCCTGTAAGCTTACTGACCCCGAGTTTAGTTGCGCTGAGCGAAAAGCACGAATAACACACGACCACAAAACCTTGTCGAGTTATTTTTGTCGCTTATCCTTCCTGCCCTACACTCAGCTCAAATGCATTAGAATACCATACCATCTAACCCAAGTTGAAGCTCTGCTACTGAGTCTGAATTAATATGAATTAACTGAAACTCGTTGCCAGTCTCGTATCAGTAAAACACCATCTGCACCGCGTTGGACGCTGCTTGCGTGGTCACGCAGTGTGGCGCCAGCTCTCGAAAGAGGCCGCACAAGATCACTTGAATGTCGCCGACAACGGTAGCTAAAAGCCTTTCAAGCTTCAAAATGTGACGATAGAATATTTTGTTTGGCTTTCCCTATAGAGTTCTGTTGACGTGAACCAAAGGAAGTTACATTGAAAGACTACAAGTACATTTGAGGAAAGTAGGCACAATGCAAGGTACCTGATGAGGTCCATACCCCTAAAAGCGGTTTGATAACCAATCTCACTAGAAGGGGAGATATTGCGTAGCTCAGTGCATATATGTAAGTTCAGAGATGTAATTCTATAGTGCTCTGCAGAAAGCGTTGAACTCACTCATAGCGGTGGTAGTTCTGGTAGGCCGTGTTTCGTCAGGAAGCGAAGAGAGACAGCAATGCAAATCTTGCACTGGCGGATGTGAGCCAAGAATACGCTGAAGCGCGCGACACTTGCAGTGATTGTGGATGATGATTGCACACATTCTTGGCGCACACCCACTAGTGGGCATTAGTCAAGGTTCAAGGGGAAGGTAGTGCAGAAAGAATAAAAAAAATAATTGTTTTGTTAATTGAAATATATGCCACGTAGCTGTCCTAGCCTTGAGAAACATGAACTCTTATTGTAGTTTAGGTTTCACAAGGCTAGGACAGCTACGTGGCAAGATGCAACGCCTAAAAGTGTTGTCGGGCTGAGCAGTCGGACTAACTGAAATAATATTAAAAGATACTACAAATTAGTTGAAAGTCAGGTTAGTTGTAATGTTAACGTGTTAGATAGAGTGCTGAGAGACGTACACGACGAAAGTGCACTTCCTATACTCAAAAGGTCTAACAAATTGATATAATCAAGTGTTGGCCATTCCCCCTAAGTGGGTAGCAGCCACGTTAGAGGTCACAACAACAACATCCTGTGTTTTCTATCTTAATAGTTTTGCTCGAATACTTATGAAGATGATTAGACATCCATTGTGGTACGTGTGATCGCTCTGCGCGTTTTGTTAAGTGTTTCATTGCTTGCAGACACTGACCAAACTGCTAGATTAATCAATAAATCAGCAACTATTCATAGGCTTAGTTAAAGCTTGAAGCTAGAAACTTTATTTCAAATATTCGCGATGCTGAGGGCCGTGGTCAAAAAGCCTCTAATGGGCTTGACAAGCACCACGAGCTCTTATAAATGGGCGGCATAGGCAACATGTTTATTACTATGAAAATCCATAAACTGAGCGAACAATCTTAGTGGCAGTTTATAATTTATTAAAGCGTAAAGATTGAAAATAATAAACTTCCAATTGAAAACATAAATGATCTCGTTGATTCCCTTATTGATTGCGTTAGTACACCATCACTATCTTCAACAAAGCAGAAACTTTTCTCAATGCAGCTGTAGCTGTGGATGCGTGAGTATTTAGGGTCTCCCTTTCCGGAGATTCACTGAGGGACAGGGATGGAGCTACGTTTGCTTTTTTTTGTTGTTTGTTTTATAACGCCAATTCCGTTTCTCTTTTTTGTCTTTTTTTTTTCCGCGCGGAGAGGCTGCATGTTTCTGAAGTCATTCTCGTTGCTTTCTTCTTTTTTGTTTTATTTTTCTCGCGCGGGTAGGGACAACACTGTGCGTAGCGTGGACTGCCGTGGATTCAACAGAGTCGATGGGCGTACACGGGCGCATTTGATGGCAGCTATGAGTGATAGTGATAATACCCACGTGTTAGGCATCCTGATATCCCTTGTCTACTTAAGAAGAACGCATTGCTGTATTCTGTTTTCCCTGATGAAGGCCGGGCCCCGGCTGAAACGTTGGAAAAATAAACGAAGTTTTCGTTTTGCACGTCCTCTACTTCGAAGTATTGCATTTGCTGGATCCAAGGACACCTTCTTCTTCATATATATATATATATATATATATATATATATAGTTGGAGGAAATATGTGAAACAAATAGGTATACGTATACCGTCAACAATTTGTTTCGCCAACTGCTCGAATATTTTAGTGTAACAAAGTCATCGTTATGTTGCTGAGTTGCTAATTATTTCGTACGTTAGGTGAGCTTGAAGCTATATGCGCAGAGCGCGCCTTTACTAGTGACCCCTGGCATCATTGTGAGTCCACCTCCGACGCACGCGCGCACGCACACGCACACACACACACCTATATATATATATATATATATATATATATATATATATATATATATATATATATATATATAGGTGTGTGTGTGTGCGTGTGCGCGTATATATATATATATATATATAGGTGTGTGCGTGTGCGTGCGCGCGTGCGTCGTTTGCGTACGGCGTCCGTTGTTGCGCCGAGAAAGATCTTGCCATCATATTTCACTTGCCTTACCTATATGCGGCGCGGTAAGCAATCATTGTTGCTAAGCGACTGCAAGCACAGCATGAATAAATAGAGAGCTGAAGCACGGCATTATTTAACCCCAAATTATGTTTTCACGTTCTCTTCATTTGTAGGGCCATCTTCAGTCGACTAAACTTAAGGGTCACCACAGCAGGGAATCTTGACCTGCTACCCAAGGACATGCAAGCGAATATGGCACGAATTGAGACCGGCACTGATGCCGAAACTAGGTAAGAAGTTGTAGAAGTTTGCTCTTTCCAGATGATTTTGTATGTCGCGGTGCGTTTGATGAGCCATAAGGTGAATCAAGAACTCCGATTTCTCTTTTCCGATCGCCGTAATCGCCTAATATTATTCCTGGTCCCATTCGAGGCATTGGGGCGAATTGTGAAGCCAAAACACTCATTGCAAAGACACTGCGATTGGTTTCGAGTTAAAGTAAAAACGCAGAAGAGACAGACAGGATATAGATGACCTAACCCCAAGTATACATGTCTATAGTATTAACGAGTCAAGCTTCACCCATATGTTAAGGTACATTCGCCGTTATTACAATGGTCAACTATTACTTCACCTCAAAAAGTGACAGCTTCGCCGCAAGGATGTAGAAACAGATTCGATAGGAATAGATTATAATCTCACACGACGAAACGCTAGCAGCCCAATACCTTAAGAAACGCGCCCACTGCAGCGAGCGAAGTAACCTCCGGGGTACCTATGATTTGAAAGCATACTTTGCGATGTGAGCAGAAGGCGTAAAAAGCTGTGGGCCTTCTGATCGCCTCCTCATAGATACGAGCGAGAGAGCCTCGCCCTGTAAGTCAATTTATTCATTTCGTCCCGGAGGTACGCAACTCCCCCTCCCTCCCCCCCCCTCCCCCCCCCTTTCGACTTCGCAAGGGACATCACGGCAGCGCCGAAGCTGATGCTGAATACTCGCCGAGAGCGCCCAGTCATATCAAATATCTCAGACACAACCACCCAAAGAGACCATCTAATGTATTAGCAATCTTGCTGATGTACAGACAGCTAAGGAAAGGGCAGTTTCAAGGCGAATGTGCATAACTTCCTTTTAAATACACCTTTTATCAGTGCAGCTTATTAGGTCGAGCATTGTTCCCTGACTCGTGAACAGAAATGGTCATCATAATGAACCGACACGCGCTCTCTTCATCATCTTGTTCATCTTCTGCTTCGCTCCCAAAACACGTCCATCGATTTCTCCGGCGTGGCCTTTAATGACTTTGATGTGTGGGAAAACGAACTCAGAGGCAAAGCGTACGAAAGAGAAAATGAGGTAAATATATTAAAAAGAAGGAAGAAATTCGTGACGAAAAAGTATCTTCACAGATGCAGAATTTGAATCCGCGTACTCAGGATAAGAAGTCGAGTATCGTAACCACTCGGCTATCCAGGCACACTACAAGAGTATAACATAGCATTGTATAAAATTGAAGGACACTGTAAATTTCAAAGTGTGTTCGGCGAAAGCCTGCGGCCATTCGACTGACTATGTCATATCTTCTTGTTTTGATTGTTTTGTTGTCTTTTTTTTTTGCTTCCCTTCTCTTTTTTTTTCTTTTTTTTACTCTCTCTCTAAGCAATCATGTGATTGATGAGAGAATGTATGCAGAAGAGTGTAACTTACCTTATCACCATTTGATAGGCCGTCACATTGCAGAGATTATTAAAACTTGAATATGCACACTAGAACTTACACATCCACAAAGACTTTTCGCTGAAAACTTCACTACCAACTCAGTTACGCATTGGCAACGAGCCTAAAATATTTAGTGAAGGTAAGCATGCATCCTGCAGCCACAGGAGAAAAGCCGGTCCCTATTAGACAAAATTACTGGAATGCATAAGACTTTGATAAGGCGAACCATTACGTCTTGCTGCGCCCCTCGCAGTGCCAGCAACCCTGTTAATCAAATCATTCCTACTAGCTTTCTTTTAAAGGACGTCTCTGATATCAATGCAAACCTAATTTGCCTCAATGTACGCATGCCACAGAGTAATCGTTCCTCCTTGTTTACGTTCACAATGTTGACAGCGTACGAAAGATTTTCGGTCATAGAATTCCACAGAGAAAAACGTGCCCAGGCAGCGCCTAACAATGCCGTCCAGTTAACGTGGATGGAATACCTAGACATAGCACTTTGCATGAAGGCGAATAAGGCATGGTCTTTCGGTGATTATCTCAGGACTACAAAGCATTGAATGTTTCCGTTTCGTTAGGAACACCGTATTTTAAGTATATTAGAAACGGGATTTTGTAGGTTTCTAATCCCAGGCTCTTTTCATATGCAGGAAAAAATACAACTATTTACGACGCCATTGTTGATCATGTACGTTAAAAGAGGCTAGGTCAAGGGCATTTTCAGTTAATGAACCCGTTGATATCGATTCACTAGAATTATCACGCTGCGGTTTATGACGTAGTTCTGCTGAGACGAAGGCAAACGATATCTTTGAGGTTGTACCAACAACATTCCTGTACACGCGAAAAAAATTATATGAACCCTGCGGTGTTACGACATTAATTATAATTCCTTTGTCACTCTGCTAATGCCACTTTTGGAAATCGTAACACAGTGGACACTAAAAGAGGAATAATATTGCCGTGAAAGTTCGAAGAGTTTTAAGGGCGGTCTTATGCTCGCCTTGTCTAGACTATATTGGGATAAGCGGCAATAAAGGCTGCAGAACGATTTTCCCACAGCACCTCGCAAGATTCATAAGCATACAATCAGGGCGACAAAGTACACGTACGATCAGTTAAACGAGGCACCGTTTGTTCATGCACAAATATCCTGTATTCAACTTCATATTTGGTTTGGTAAATTTTGAATGCGGTTCTCGTTTCTTCCAGAGCAAAGAAGCTGAGGTTCTGCACAGCTTTCAGTAGTAGGCTAGACCTGAAGAATATGGCATTTGATTTTGCGAATGCCGTCCAAGCTAATGTCATCAAATCAGAGTAAGTATGCGCACAACCATCAAAATTCAAATGTGACTGTAATATCTTTCGCCTCTCCTTCTTACATTGCGGTGATTAGTACATGTTACCATGCTTTGATTTTATTGATGTTAGAAATTGCGTACATTGCTCAATAGTTATAGTTTATGAAAGCAAGGATTAACGAATGAGTCAATAAAATTTCCGTTCTTTAATGTCGTCATTCTTATCAATTAGCAACAAATTTGCCATTCCCCAAGTATTTTTATTCTTGAGGACGTACATATGTCATGTCGTACATTATTTTATTATACATTGCATTTCATGTCCTGTTATTTGCAGTTACTCGTAGCGTGCCTTGCATCGCCCCTTCCTCATTACATCACTAGTTCGATCACCTGCTTTTTGCTGTTCAATGTTTCCAATGAAAGTTTCGTAGTTTTTTGCGAAGCGTGAGATTATAATTAATCGGCGGCCTTCGCTACGTTATCAACATTGCTGATGATAATGTGCTGCTTATTATTGATCTGCGCCTTGTATTCTTATGTCAGTTTGCCCGCTGATAAGTGCAATGCTGCTTCATGCTTTCAATATTTTATAGCTACCCGTCCTCATAATTCGTGATGACCCACTCTGTCTGTTCATCAAATACAACTCTTAAAAAACTTAATATTTTTTAGCATGACATTCGGTTGTCTTATATTTCGGCAAGTCGCTAGCCACAAGACAATCCGCTCTCACTAGAATGGGAATTGTTGGTGACCACCTCATTTCCACAATTTATGGCTTCGTCGATTATTAAGTTATTTAACAGCACATGACATTATAGCTGCTTCTTTCATAGGTGCCTATCCACCTACTTCAAGTGATTCACTGTAGGTAGACAATTCAAGAAATGGCTTCATTCGCTACTACCATCCTTCAGCTTCCAATTCAAAGCCTCTGTTTCTCTTTGCGAAAGTCTGGTTGAGTTATTGTATTCTAACCACAATCACGTCTTGGTTCGTCCGTTTCCACTGAAATGACTTACTCAGTCTATCTAAACTGAGTGCAATGCAACTGAGCGGAAAGTTATGTTTTCGGTGCTTCGCTTCACCAAACACTTCTACTTGGCTACATGTGCCGAGGCCCGCAGCATGGTAATCATTTCCCTGTTAGGTCAGTTAGGTGTCAACGTACTGCTATTATGCTTCTGTAACACGGCGTTTGCTAATCGGATTGGGTATCATACGATTAGCACGTTCGAACTTGTCTCTTAGCAGAATCGAAAGTTTATCTTGCCGCCGTGAATTTCACCTGGTTAATTATAACATGCGCGCTCCGTGTGGCCGTGCAGTGGTACCGTGTTTTCGCCTTTGCACGCCGTCCCCAATTAGTAATTCATGCATATAGCTTTCTATCCTATTTTTTACACGTGGTACTAACCCTATATGTTTAGAAACAAGTGCTACACCAACTAAATTATGACTTCTCTATCAATGGGTATACTTTCCATTTGTCCTATGAATAAATACAGACGTCCAAATCATTTAGTTTACGTCTTTTCCTTGCGGATTTTAATGAGAAGAAATAGTCACATGAATTATCAAAGCATTTATGAACTTGTGTGAGTGTCTCAGTGTTGGAATTATCAACAAATAGCGTGCCCTGCTGAGCCTTTTTTGGCCACTCATCGTCGCGCCTTGTATTGTCTGAGATACTATGTGTCATTCATTAGGAGGTATTCACGTGAAACGGGCGCTAGCTAGGAGGTCGCCGTATCCGTGCTCGCTTAACTATGTACCTGATATATAACTATGTACCTGACTGTAAGCTGTGCAATATTTCTTCGGTTAAATTTCTGAACATGCGCTTTACTGCCACTATTTGTGTAGATCGGGCCTACACTGTAAGCACGGTAACGTGTACTGAAGATGCACAATTTCCACATTTGTGTGCTGGTAAAATCAAAATTATCTAGTTATAACCTTTGAAAAAATTAACCTGTATTAAAAATGCACAAATTTAAGACAGACGTTACGGATTTAACATTTAGTACAGGTTCACAATATCGAGCGTTTTCGCATAACAATAGAAGGTCCGTAGCACAGTTCACGGTATACTCTTCACACAAAATGGCTTGCAGGAGATTTTATACGGCCACCACCCGCTCTGTGCCTCTTCTTACCTTCACTCTTCTTTCTTCGACGCATTCCAGGAGGTTGCGCTAATCGCATGCATTGATCAGCCAGGTGTGCCGCAGCAACGGATGCACGGCTTTCCACTCTTTCGGACTTGTTGCTGCGCGTTCCTCGTGTTTTTTCCGCGCTTCCTTGTCCGGTTTTAATACACCGTCAATATACTTGCGCTAAGAAATGCGAACCTTTGCGGAAGACGTCGCTTGCAAGGTGCTTCTCGAAACACACCCGCTAGCGCATAGTAATAATTTAAGTACATGGCTGCAAATGGAACGTGAAAATCGCGGTGACCGAGGACTTGGGCGGGACGCCCTTCGCGCATTAGAAAAGGGAGCCAAACAAAAAAAACAATTCGCATACTCGAGGTGACTTCGAGTTAGCACGCACTACAGTAATGATGCCTCCATCGTGATTATTATTGAAGTGGGGTCGACCGTCAATATATCAATGAAGACCAGAAATTTTAAACATTATCGGGATGTACGTGTCAGGCTATCCTCCCTTGGTCCAACTTCTAGGCAGTTGAAGCATTACGTCGGCGTGATTATTACATTGGAATTATTTTACTCCTACTCGTGCACTATTATTGACTATTTGATTTCTGCTTATCAAATTATGCGCTTTGTTATAATAAAGACCAGTCGTCTATTTCTTACTGGGTTGTTTGTCATTCATTCACCCACAAATGTGGGATCAGCAATGGAAATGAGTATACTGACAGAACCTGAAGTTGGCAAAGCAGGGAAGCTGTTGAAGGCGGAAAAAGAAGTGCACGGAGAATTGGCATTGCCCCTCGCGGCGAGTAAGGCAAAATATATATACAAACCGCTCGCCATAGGCCGCGTTAAGTCAGTTTTACGTGTGCTTCTCGCAAAATCCAAAGAAATGTATGAAATCATTGTGCAATCAGTAGTTGGCACGTTTGTGCATATTATATACTAATTCTGGACGATATTATCAGAAACTCACGCTGCAAAATGTAAATGTGTGCACGCGCACACATACAATAGTACCTACAGCTCATATCAAGAGCCGGAACACTGTTTTTTCGAGAGATGCAAGTCGTAATGCTTAAACTTCTACGTAATTGGGTCAAGAGAGGATACTTGTCTGACACACATGGCAGAGATCATAATTAAGAATATCTCTCAATCACCTGATCTCCTTAATTATCGGTTTATGGGCAGACCATATTTGAACGACTCGATGCTTGTGGTCGAAGGTGGGACTTTAAAATGCATGCAATCTCTAAGCCAACTGCAAATGGCATTGTTCTGTGTTATTTCGTGAGATGAGGGAAACGTACATCTCTTGTCATGTACACCGCAACATTTGTGCTCTAAGCAGACTTTTCCCAGAATTATTCCAAAGCTCCATGGTGTGTATTGAGAAAAAGTCAGGCTATCCTCCAAGAAATTTCTCATCACTCTATGTACATATTTGTACGCTGCCTAAAAAAGACTCGGAAACAAGTAAGTGAGATTAGGCGTCCATAGGAAGAAGCACTATACAAGAGCCACGCTTCCATTGCTAGCGACACTTGGTTGGGCCGATAATGCGCGTAAGGACTGGTCCGGAATGTGTCGCAGAAAGTAGATCGAAAGAAGAAAGAGGAGCATATCCTTTGTTTGCTGATATGGGTTGGGGGAACACGGGTCGAGCGGTTCTAGTGAGTGGAGCCCCCCTGCTAACAATTGGTGATCAGAATCGTGCTTCTCCTTAAGTGTACTCATGTGTGCGGCGTACCATACCTGCTGGTACGTTGCGCATAAGCAGGACGGTGAAAACCAGAGGGCAGCCAAAAAGAGGGTGATTGTCCTTTACGTTTGTCGCTCGGGCTGTGCGTGGAACGTCTGCATTTCTCTAATGCTACTAACTCACCCATACCACTAACACATGTGCAGCATATATAACAATACACGTGCAACTCCTCCGGCTTTCACATTTGCTGAAACCCAAGTGCGCTTCTTTTATTTTTTGAGTGAATCGACTCATGAGGCCGTTAGCCTAGAATCAGATTTTTCGACCAGTGCTCTTTAACACCAATCTCTCACGTAATCGGTTCTCTTCTTGGCACATTTTGATATGGTACCTCCGAATACAAGTTATGACTGGTTATAAATTAGTGAGGACATTTTTCTTGAAATAGATAACATAAAATGTATTTATCATGAACTTCCCTGCAAGAGTTGTTGAGGGGGAGGTCAGGACAACCCCCTCCCCCTACGTAATTCACACCTCTGATGAATAAATATTGAAATGGTGATGAACGATACTGCTTCGGAATACGTGTGAGTAGAGGTAAGTATAAACGTGAATGCAGCTAAGGCTGATAGTAATGCTGAAGATGACTAGATGGGACCATAGGTCGGCAAAAAAGTGGAACTCACTCAGACTCACTCAAGAAATATATATTGCATTTTTGACTGACCCGGACTCACACTCACCAAAATTTTCGTCATCCGAACTCACTCGGACTCGAACTCACCAAAATATTTCTCACCCGGACTCACTCAGACTCAGACTCACGGCTCGATCTCAGTCTGAGCGAGCCCGAGTGAGTCAACTCATGAGTGAGTTCACCGACCTATGCGTGTAAGCAACAAGACCGGAAGTATACCGTAGCTATATTCAATAATTAGGACACGCACAATTCCACAAATGATGATGATGACGATGACATGCATATTTTTTAATGGCGAAAAGGCTAGGTGTAGTGAAATAGGGCCATGGCTGATAATGTAGTGCTAACATTGAGAAATGATTTACAATAATAGGTAGTAGTATGGCTGTAAAGTGGCCTAAAACACGCAGTACATGGTAGCGTGAAAATATATAGATGTAAACTATAAAATATAATAATAATATCTTGGGTTTGATGTCCCAAAACCACTATATGAGTATGAGAGACGCCGTAGTGAGGGGGCTTCGAAAATTTTGACCACCTGGGGTTCTTTAACGTGCACCTAAATCTAAGTACACGGGCCTCAGGAATTTTCTCCCCTATCGAAAATGCGGCCGCCGCGGCTGGGATTCGATCCCGCGACCTGCGGGTCAGCAGTCGAGCACCTTAACCACTAGACCACCGTGGCGGGTTAACTATAAAATATGAGAGTGTCATATGGAGTGTTCTGTGGTCGTTGAATGAATGACAAGCGATCACGATACTGAAATGTCAGAGTGTGAAAATAACATGAATGCCTCCTCCAGGCCTTTCAGTCCAACATCCAGGAGGCAAGTGCTTCCTAGTATAAGTGCCTCAGGAGCTGCCTCTGTGAAAAGGCCGTGCTACGAATTACCTCAGAATATAACATGAAAATTATGCGCATCATTTAAAAACGCGAGAGATTATTGATATCTAAAAATAGATCAAGAAATACTGCTCTGCTTACAGCTTTTTCACTCTTTATTCATTCATACAAACTAGCAGAAAAAGGATGAGCTGCTAAGCGAGCTGAATTATCCAATGCATCTGTCACAAGATAGTTGCAATCAATTACACTATACATAGCGAAAAATTACGCGTCTCGTGTAAAATCTATGATGAAACGGAACAACGAAAAACACACTATCGTTTAGTTCGTGACATTAGGTATCGTCAATAATTTGAAAATAATACTCACCAATGAAGAAAAAGAAGCCCAACGAAAACACGAGTTTCTATCATCTTTAGCACCAGAGTCTAGGAGTACAAAAACAACGAGAAAAAACAACGTAGAGTGTTTAAATGAGGCTTCCCTAATGGTTAAGAGAAACAAGATATTCAAGTAAGTACGCGTCTTTTAAACTACCTTTCGGTTCGGAAAAAGCTTCGGATAAGTCACATTATATTATCCGGGACAGTCTATAATTTAGTAGATAGATACGAGGCTGCTTGGTTTTCTGCTTTGAGAAGATTCGTTCTGCAACAAATTCGCTCGTAAAGCTTTGCTCTGTGGCATCACACCAAAGCTTAAATGTGTTACAAGTGTGAGTGGTTGTGCCAGGTGCTGTGAGATTCATCTGCGTAGCAGCGCACATAGGAATAAAATGAAAGGAAAGGAATACAAACAGCGAAAGAACACATGAAATAGTTCATCATATCATGTCTCAGGGTTCTCACAACGGTGGCCGGTGGCAGAAATGCCCGCCTGTCGCTCCTCTTCACCGCCCAACGCTCTGGTTCACCACCACCCCTTTCGATAGACCGCCCACCGCTCCTATTCAATTTGACCGTTGTTAAATGTGCACCTGAGAAACAAATAATTGGCAACTGTGGGCATGCATCACCAGCGAGTCGGGCGTCCCCCACTTCTTACGTAAAAAGCAGTCTGTACAGGAGGCGTTGTACATTTAAGAATCGCCAACTTGTGTGCCCGCGCTAGAATACATCTGGCCTTGCTTTCTTTCCCAACATAGATGCTTGAAATGTGCGATCAAAATGTCCACCCCGAAAAAATGCGGCAGATCCCCGGCCCTGTGGCAATCAATGTAACGCGAAGCATCCACCAAAGAGCTGCATACATCACCTTGTTTGTTTTTGTAGCAATTGAGGTCATTCATGACATCTAGGTCACTATATGTTTCTCATGTCTACATGATTTTGCAATCTGTATACACCTTGCCAGTGAAATGTATATTCTGGCTATGCAATACATTACCTCTAATTATGTTCATCACGTACTTATGCCATGCCAAACCAATTTTGGTATATATACGGTGAACAAAACAGCTGGAAGCAGAACAAGACAGCTCCTTTTTAATCATGCCCTACAGGACACGCATGCCGTGGTTTTCATTGTACCAGCTGTCATTTATGTTTGTAACACAGAAATGTCGCGTCATACCAATATTGGTATATATCCGTTTAAATAAACGGCCGCGAGCATCCCGACACCGTGTCATGTTAATCATGCCATACATGACATGCATATTATGATTTGCATGTTACCACCAGTCATTTATGTTCATCATACAGTCACGTCACACGATACCAAAGCTGTTGTATATCAAGCCAGTTCTACAGCCGAGAGCGCACCATGAACGTGGCATGTAAGCTATGCCGCACATGACATGCATATCATAATTTTCATATTACCACCAGTCATGTATATTCGACGGTTTTCAGAAGAACTGAATATGGTTGATTTATCTCAGGAAGTCTACCGCATATACGCATATGCTATCAGAATCTTTTTCAATGCAGTTTTTGATTATAATGTTGCCGAAACAATGTTGTATTGCCATGTAGACAAGCTTTTCTCTAATGTTTTTAGTCCAGCTTCATGAGTAAAAGGCGGCGTAGGCTGAGATTCAAACCCAGGACTGCGTCATGAGATTTGAACCCATGACAGGGCAGCGCGCAGTCATTACCATCACTGCGCGCTCCGCTGCAGCTGTGAAACAACAGCCTCAAGTGCTTTTATTTTCTTGCTGCATCACACAAAGTTAGTTATGCTGCAGTGTTCCTTGACAGGCTAATACCATGCTTCAAGGCATACGCAGATCTTGCCTTTGACCAGCAGATAAAGTGCGTGAGAAAAGCCTGGAGGCTTCAATAAAGCTGACGGAGTGAATTCGTATACTTACCCCATATAGAGAGATTCCAAATCCAAGGACAGCACGCCTAACTTCAAGGTCACATCCTTAAGGGAAACTTGAGTTGATCTGGGTGCTTAATAGTCACAAGGTTAAGTTTATCCGAAAAAGCAATGTGCGTTGTGACCGAAAAGTCACCTCACTGATTCTTTTACACTTCCTCATACGTTCATGTACGATTTTGAACTTTACGCCAATTAGATTTCTGAGTAGGAATACAAGTGTAAGTTTAATTGCAGTGTTTTATCTGTGCATTCATTTTCTTTATGGTGTACCCCATTTGACATTGAGAGTTTTGGTATACTAAGCAAGTAGTAGGACGCGGTCATTCGCGGACTTTTCAGTACCGTACTAAAATTGTACGCATTCATCAGGGAGCGGTACATCAGGGAGCACTGCATTCATAGCACGCATAGGCGCGCAAGCGGCATTGTTACGTGGTATTTTTTTGTATTTCGCGGGCATCCGCAATAAGCAGAAAAATACCAATAATTAATTGATATGAAGTTAGATACTGTCTAATCGGACGCTTTGCGAAGCAAACTACAAAGCTTCCCGATATATTTTTTTTGGATAGCTTTATTGCTTTAAAAGCTCGCTAATTAATCATGCCTAGTTAAGCAATTAAGTGGGAAAAAATGTAACTTACTCCAAACGATACTAAAAAACATACATTCGGTCTCATCGTCATACAGTGCGTCCGCATATTTTTTAACCCTGGCTAAAGATAGCTACAGCACCCAGTATATCTTTTGTGCTAGCTGGGTTGAGGCCATATTCTCAATGCCACTTAGAGAGTCAACCGAAAGCATACACCTGCGCCAATCAGATATAGAAAAGGTAATGTAATACATAAGCGCACGCTTCAGGAAGTCAAACGTGCATTCAAAAGAACGATGTCGCTGAAAACACGGACCAAGTAAAAGGATAGGACGCGCGCTACTCACGACTGATCTTTATCTATAAAACATGCTGTACTTATAAGAGGAGGACAACAATAACTGTATCAAATGTGGAAGCAATCCACATAACGATATGCGAATTCCTTTACACGCAGAGTTATGGACAAGGTGCTGACACAGTTGGCACCTTCTTCCGAAATTAGACTGGCCTCAGCTATCTCCCGTGTACCTTTATCAATGTTCGTGTACAAAACTACACATTCATGAAACAGACCAAGACATCCGCAGCCACTAAAATGCACTGATACGTGCCTGTCACGGTAACAGATTAGCTTCTGCTTGTGCTCGCTTAGCCTGCCATTCAGGCATCTGACTCTCAGACCTATCTACACCTTACCGCACGAGAATGGGAAGCGGTAAACAACACCTTGTGCAGAGGCCACAAAAGGGCACTGGTGCTTCTTCGCGCATCATCGGCGAATATTGCGAAAAGGAGTCGGTACCGCTACAAAACCTTATTAACCATTTCCCTCCCTTTGACGGGTGTAGTCGCCATCAAATGTTTTGTCCCAAAATGACCGGTGTCGGCTATATTTCGTACGCGTGAGCGACGCAGAGACGAAGCGTGTTGCTGAGAGTCTCGATACCAACTAACTTTATTGTCAACTCGGTGGATTCGGGAACCGGTTCTCATTTCCTCTCCCTCTCCGCGCCTTTGTTGGTGGTGCAGATGGAGGCAAAGGAATGTCGTTCTGCGACACGACTGCAGCGCCGCAGCTGCGCAGTGGCGCACTTTAGAGTTCACCGCACAACCATGAAAATCGGTCGCACATGGAACCAATCGCGACTACTCTCGACATTGTTGTGTTTCTTGACGCTAGATGGCCGCACTTGTCCAAGTACTGCCATTTGTGTCTCGGCTTTCTTTTTTATTGCCACGTTTCATTCTATTGCCATGTGGTGAAGCCCTCTTCAATCTATCTTTTTTACTCAAATATTGGAATAATAGATCCCGATTGAGTTGAAAGAATACTGACGTTTTATTCAGAAGATCTCTACGAACTAAGAGAACAACAATTTGCGCTAAATTTGGTACAGTTTTCTTCTCTTTTCGCAGCACTGAAAGGGTTAATCTTTGTTGAGAGTAAAAGACTACATCTACTTCAACCTTGCTGACCACTTCCTTTAATCTGTATGGTAACCCGTGCAAATATGGCACAGATATTTTAGGGGCGAAGCTCCTTAGGGTGTGGGTCTGTCCCTCCTTTCTAGTATGTAGTAGTAGTAGGTAGCCACGCATAGTGGAATGTACCCACTCCACGTGATAAAGATGACGATGACGCCTGATGACCATGAAGAATAAGCGCGTTCCAGTATAGTGGACCGTACCCACTACACGTGATAACGATGACGATGACGCTGATGAGGAAAACAAAATCAGGGGAACCCCATCCCTGTGGTCCGTAGAGCTCTTGAACAAAATCATCAGCTACCCCATCGAGTGGGCAAAAGTTACGGGGATTGACGGTTTACCAGATTACCTCCGGAGCTTCGCCCACTCATCATCATTCACTTCGTGGATATGGCGTGATTTTTTTCTATCTCCGACTTACTGTGATTCAAATAGCGTTAGCTGAAACATTCACTGATGTGATTTCTATGGTGAAAGATTACAAAAGCGGCGGGCAAATAAAATTTTTCATTATTTTGATCTTCACTGTCCTTTCCCCTGACAACTCTTTATGATGTCGCATTCGCCAACCGCTCGCGGGACGTGACTGCTTCTACCTGTTGTTTTCCTGAATTTGAACTCGAGGACGAGCTGAAACCCCAGAGATTTCCGAACAGCCATTGTTGCCCACTAACATGAATAATGGTCTAAAACTGCACTCAAAAGCGATATTTGAGGTTAAATAGTGTTCATATTGGGAGCGATTTTGAAAATAGGAATTCATAGGCACTCATAGGCATTTAGGCACAAACGCCGGAAATAGGCATTTATGGGCATTATATTAACACCATGAAAGCCCTTCTTAGCCTATAATTTAGGTTCAGGTACAAAAGTGTGGCGATAGGAACACAAGAAAGAAAATAGGCATTTGCCTATGATCCTGTCTCTAGTAATCACATGGTGGATCACATGTAACGCATGGAGGAATGCCTTTTGTTGAACCAAGCGTTTTACTGAAATCAAACGTTTCGCCGACTATATTGGAAAATATTTTGGTAAATATTTTTCACAACGCCGCGATTGAACTAACGCGCATGTACTTTTTGCCTTCGGCAACGTTGTTTTTCATGTTATTTAGTATAAATTTTACATGTAGCGTGACAACACACTGTCTGCTGATACTGGAAAAACTGCCCAGTTAACCCCAGTACATATCGACCCAAGTCTTTTTGGGCACAAAATGATAAATGCAGACCATCTGCTTCAAGTTGTTTTACATGTGGCAAAACGGCGTCTAATGGCCAGCATTAGGCATCCACAAAATGGGAGATCTGCGTAAGAAACTGCCGGTCAATCACCTATCGTGAGAAGGCGACGTATACTACGTAGGTTTCTGTATACTGATTTGAGTTTCGATACGCTTCTGGGTTTTAGAGTAGTGAATGTGTGGCGTTTTTTTTTTATGCGAAGCATTTCTTAGTGAACTTCGGCGACTTTGAGAATATCTATCTATCTATCTATCTATCCGCCTATGACTTTGTACTCTCCCGACGATATCATTATTGGGATTTATACCAAAATTTGTATGGCATAACGGCTGTATGACAAACACGATTGACTGGTCATATCATGAAAATCATGACTACCTTGTAATGATTGGTGTGACTTACACGCCATGGCTGTGGTGCTCCTGCGGCCGTTTCCTTAACTTGATATGTCCAAAAATTGGTATAATGGGACATTTGTGCATGACCAACATAAATGACAGGTGGTAATATGAAAATCATGACGTGCATATCATGTACAACATGATTTGCATGTCACGCTCATGGTACGCTCGCGGCCGTTTCGCTAGCTTTATATACACCAAATTGGTTATTGCGTGACGTGACTGTATGACAAACATAAATGACAAGTGGTAATGTGGAAATCAAGACATGTCATGTGCGTAACCGATCACGTGTGCGTCATTCGTACTGACTCCCTAATGGGTAGTCAATTCTCAGTAGAATACAACGTACTTCTGAACTGCACGCTGAATACTTCAGTTTTCGTCACCCGCTCAGACATATATCCTGCCATTATTGTTTACGCTCCGCGTACTACAGCCGTAGCAGTTCACTCTAGCTGAACCGACCATTAAGCTTAGAGCTCTACTCCGTGCTCGACCTTCCTAATGAAGAACGTTCATATTCACTTACGGAGAATTCAATAACTGTTGCAATGTTCTTTCCGGAAACTTTTCAACCCATTCCCCATCCCTATACGCAGTACCATGCCAGCGGTATGCACTCACAGCGGTAATAGAGTGCTAGCAAAACTCCCTTAGCGGGAGAAAGCTCTTGTCCCATATTTTACTACCTTTTCAGGAGTGCTTGGAACTCCTTGCTGCACAGAGTAGGTACACTCACTCGACAGAGTTCTCGTACTCTGGCTGAACGAGAGTGAACAAGCTCTTTCGCCAGAGTAAAATCACGCTTCTGAGATGAAGTACATACACTCTCTGCGGGAGTTACGCTATCTCACAAAGAGAGTTTTACAATGCTGGTTGGGCTAGAGTGCATCAACTCTCTAAGGGTGTAGAATCACTCTTGCTGATAGGGCTAAGGTAAAAAAATAATAAACCCGCCGTGCATTTTCCGCAATTTAACTGTGAACAAACTAAAAGAAAATGTCTGAATCTTACATAACATATACAGCACTGACATCCGCACACACAATCATACACAACACAGCAACGCCGAACGTATACCGCTTGCGCTACAAATAACCATACGCGCGGTAACCTTTTATATATACCCATGATGTTTTGCCCTCCTTTCAGTGCCGCTGGCAACAGCTCTGTTGTGCGTATTTAAACATTAAATATGCACAGAACACGTGTAAGTCTCTGGTCATCCTGAGAAGCACTGTAGGAACTGAAGCAAGGTATGTGACCGGGCTAGTTGGTATTCCATGACGACGTGAACAGCGCGTGAGACAGACAAGGACAGAATAACCGACGAGGACTAGCGCTGACTTCCAACTGAAATTTATTAGCACGAACATGAAAAAACGAAGACAAGGTGGTACACGTGATCACCGCTTAGTCATCTGTGCATGACGGCAGACATTGAAAATGAAACGAGCGACACAAAAAGAGCAAAATCCCCAAAACGCGAGAAAAGACAACAAGCAAAGCAACCTTAATATATCTATGTGATTTGACCGGATGAACTCAGGTAATCTATTTCTTTGTCAGTGAGAGCGATTGAGGGTTTGCTGATGCAATTTCCTTTTGCGATAGCTGCAGCTTCTATGATGATGCGCGTATCGTCGTGACGGTGCCTAGCTAAAATCTGTGTGTTACCGAATGCCGGAGAACACCCACACTGTGAACAGTGGATTGCCAGAAAACCATCTGTCCTTCTTCGTACCTTTTGGTTGTGTTCCTGTAATCGTACATTAAGGCATCTGCCAGTTTGTCCTATATCTGTCTGTCCGCATGAAAGTGGTATGCTATAAACAACACCACTACAGCAGTCAACGAATTTTGACTTATGGTTAATTTTGCAAATGCTTTTATCCCTTTTTATAGGGTTGGTCCTAACACACAGCTCAGACAGTTTATGCGGTGCCGAAAATAGGACTGAGATGCCCGCCTTCTCACCAATCTTTTTGAGCTTGTGGGAAATTACATGTTTATACGGGATAACAGCTACCTTGTTTCTCGCTGTTGCTTGAAGATCGGGACCACCTATTGAATGCTTCAACTTTTTCCGCAGCGTTTCAGCAACAGAAACGAGAAGGTGACGGGGGTAACCGGCTGCCTTCAATCTATCTATTTGCGAGAGGAAGCTATCGTGAATAGAGTGATGACAGGACTTAACCAGTGCGTTATGTAAGCATGCTTGAATGATCCCCCGCTTAACTAGTTTACTATGTGCCGAAGTATAAGACAGAAGAGGTTTCTTGGCGCGGGGCTCGTAGCTCCAACACACATGCCTATTGAAAAAGGAAAGTCTTAAATCGAGATATTTGAGCATTTCATCTACAGCGAACTCATGAGTTATAACGAGCGGGTCAAGACATTCCTTAAAAACTGACAAAGTGCCCTGAGACACAGATTCAAAAGTGGCATTATTACACTCAAACAAAATAAGATAATCGTCCACGAACCGAAAGCATTTTGCCACATTTGTACCTTCCAATCCCTCTTCAATTTTCTTATCTACATAGGCTAGAAACAAGTCGCTGAGTATGGGAGCGATACACGAAGCAATACACACGCCGCTTTTCTGCAAATAAACAAGCCCATTCCATTGAGCGAAGGTAGAGGTGAGGTACACTTTGAGTATGTCCAGAAAGCCCGCTATCGTGACCCCGCACTCATTTTGGAAAGCAACGGCGCCAAAATCAAGGATTGATTGTTCAATGACACTCATCAGAGCGTGATGGGGAATGGAATAATATAGATCCTTAATGTCAATGGACATGCCTTTGTACGATACAGTGTTATGGTCACTAAGGTAGTGGATGACATCAGAAGAATTATTAACTAAGAAGGGATCATTGACCTGTAACATTTTCAGGTAGCACTGTAACCAAGATGCAATAGACTTTTGCCACGTTCCCTTCTCAGAAATAATTACTCTAAAGGGCGTACCACTCCTATGTGTTTTAGCAGCAAAGAACATATGTAAGGCCATTTTTTTCTTGCTTTTGTACGGACTGGGCTAGTCCTTTCAGATTTAGCTTCGTTAACAGGGAAATAGCTGTTTTTTTTTGGCATGTTTCAGTTTTTTCTCTGGCTCTGCATTGAATACAGCGTCAATGGCAGCTTCAGCCTTACAAATGTACGATGCGTTGCTTGTTGTCTTTTCTCGCGTTTTGGGGATTTTGCTCTTTTTGTGTCGCTCGTTTCATTTTCAATGTCTGCCGTCATGCACAGATGACTAAGCGGTGATCACGTGTACCACCTTGTCTTCGTTTTTTCATGTTCGTGTTAATAAAAAATTACACCATCTCCCGCTAAAGGGAACCATGTGTAGATGTGAAGCAGCGGGCGCTAACGCTTACACTGGCGGCGGCGTTGACGCTGGCGCTCATCGCAGCGTTGCGCAGGAAAGAAAACTGGGGAGGCGCAAAGCAGGCAGTGATGGAGCAGTGTTTCCTACTGGAACATGCCAATCGCTGCTAATGGGCAATGAGAGACAGAAGACTCCGACTGGACACAGAGACCCGCACTCCGCTTTTAGTTAACGCGCACGCTGCGAATTTTTATTGTTCAACAACGCACAGGAGAAATCTTCCACCGGCACCACCTTGGAGGTCAAGATCCATTGCCATATATACGGGATGGCCAGTGAACGGTTGTGCAGCGCGAGCAGTCGGTTTTTTCAACCAAGAAACTCGCTAGCAGACGCTGCCTGCGTCGGCGTCGCGAGGCGAGAGAGGGGGGAAGCGGAGGAGAGGAGAGAGAGGGGGTGACGCGCATGCGTAGTGGGAGTGTGAACGCCGTGGGCAGGGATGCGTAGACAGAGGGGGGGAGCGTAGGAGAGGAGAGAGAGGGGGGGACGCGCATGCGCAGGGGGGAGTTAGACGCCGCGGGCAGGGATGGAGAGAGGGGGGGAGTGTAAGAGGGGAGAGAGGAAGGGAGGCGCATGCGCAGTGAGGGGTGTGGTTGCCGTGGGGAGGGATGCCTAGAGGAGAGAGAGGGGGAGAGGAGGTTTTTTATTTTTATTTTTTTCTTTAACTGTTCGCGCATGCGCAGTAAGGGTGGGCACGCGGCACACCACCACCACCACCACCACCACCACCACCACCACCGGATTAAGCTTCGCCATAAGATGCTTCACATCTAATTCAGTTGGAAGTCAGCGCTAGTCCTCGTCGGTTATTCTGTCCTTGTCTGTCTCACGCGCTGTTCACGTCGACTGTAGGAACGTCGACTTGTTAATATAAAAAATTGGTCTGGTCTATTCAAGGCAATATTGTTACAAATGGCCTTGGGGGGAGCGACTAAAGACTGAGTAAGTGGCTGACAAGGTCGTGCCACCCTGGCAGCAAAGCAGAAGGAACACACCAGCAAGCATTATTAGCACAGAATGCAAACTGCATAATATTCAGAATTGTTTGTAACGCGTTACCAGTAACCGATTACCTGCAATCAATTACATTTTCTTGTAATTTATTGTATAATTGTGAACTTTTGCGAACTGTAACGTTCTGGGTAATGCAATTATATTTTCATTGTAATTGATTACCGGTAATCAATACTTCTTTTTCCGCAAAATGAAGTTGAAACCAGTCTTCTACGGCATTTCTCGTCCCGAAAAATATGCAACCGCTCTGCAGGAACACCCCCCCCCCCCCCCTCCTGTTAAACGGGGTTCCCTACAGAACCTATTTTATCACCTTTTCCCTGGGCTTACCTGCAATGCCGTACCCGAATGCCAGCAACAGCGAAGCTCGGCGCTCCACGGAGGACATGGACATTATCATCGAAGCACTGTGCAACTTCGAGCTAGTACGCAAGCTATTCTTACGTTATAATGCCGCCCGAATGGCCCCCAGCGCTTGCAGTGAGTGAGTATTCAGTGTAACAACTGACCTCGCAACGAGGTATCGGGTAGGGATCAGCGACGACACCTTTGCAGAACAACTATTGAAAGTTAACAACGTGTAACAGTAACACTATATCACAGATGACCCAGTAAACTTCCGTCTTCACGCATGCCTCCAGCCTTCTCTCTACCACGCAAGCGACAGTAGTTTGTTGTAGTGTGATTAAACTTGAGTTATTGTGTTCCGGAAATAAAATTTTGAAGGAAAGTGACGCAAAAACAATCTATTACATTTGTGCAATTACTCAGCTAACATTGTAAGGCTGTAATTGACCACTGTAATCAATTAAATTTCAAAGGAAGAAATTGTAATTCCAGTCGGTTACTTATGCTCTTTACCGTGTACAAGTCTGATAATATTCAAGGCAATTTTCATTCGTTTATTCAAATTATCAGCTGGGACTCTATAATGTCGAATCAATGCAGTACAACTGCTCATTAAAAAATGTTCGCCATCAGCCAGCCCATATGAAAAATTAGTAAGCGCGACACGCTTACTAATTTTTTATATGGGCTGGCTGATGGCGAACAAACCTAGCAGGGCTCGATGGTGATTTATTTACAACGTTACAATCCGGCGTCTGATCCGACGTACGGGTCAGCGGCATGTACACTCTTGCCATTTTTTTAAAATATCAAGGGAGCACTGAGCGCGGGATATGGTAGCTTTTAACATTCTCGTGAAGTAACAAGATCGTAAAGTACAAAACACTCTGAACTACGAGCGCCGTCTGATACATTGTTTCCTTGACATATATTTAAGTAATCTTTAAATAAACAGCGCAGTACAACGCAGCACATCGCAAAAATGATCAATATTATGCGCATGCGTGCTATGCGGTGCCAAGTGCCAGAGTCTTCGACTGTCCTAGGCAAATTCAGTTTCAAGTGAGTTATCCGCTGTTTTTTTATTTATTTATTTATTTGTGAAGGCCTTTCACACATAGTTCTTTCAAGCAATGAAAAGCCTCGAGATGTCGACAGACGCCCAAGGCTATATATTGCCACGCGTGTTAGTTTGAAGTGCTTTGTTTAACCCCGCAAAGACTGTGAGCAACGCTTGGCGCAGATCGCGCCTCAGTGTTCGAGAAGCTTCACGTTTGTAGTAGATCGTTTTCTTAACATCGCGCACAGCACGCGAACACTCAAGATTATTCCAGAGCTTGTGCTACGACCAGTGATAAGCCTAGAATGTTCGACGCGTGATGTATAAAAGCCGGCGCGCTCCAACGATGATCAGTTAATCGACGGCCGACGCTCTGTTCGCCGCTATCAGTGCCAGCGTGTATTGCTGTAATCTTACTCTCCCTTTACCGGCCACAAGTTCGGCCTAATAAACAGTTTCATCTCGGAAACGTCGCCTGCTACCTTCGTCGACGTCACACCCACGTGACATCTGGTGGAGGTGCTGCTTCTTTCATGTACCCGACGCCCCCGTCAAGCCGTGAACCCAGCGCCAGTCGTGAAGAAGACGTCGACGACAACCCCGAGCAGCGAACAAGCCGCAGGCAACTAGGTCTACCGCCAGAGTACGGGCTTCTACCTGAAAAGACCCGGCAGACCAAGACCCTGACCTCGACCGCAGCGACGATGACAGCCCCTGTGCCGTCCGCGCCCATCCTGCTGCGGCAACCCAAGGAACCACCGACCTTCCGTGGTTCAGCCCTTGAAGATCCGGAAAGCTGGCTCGAGGCATACGACCGAGTCGCCGCTTTCAACGCCTGGACCAGCGAAGACAAGCTTAGACATGTGTACTTCGCCTTGCAAGACGCCGCTCGTACCTGGTTCGAGAACCAAGAGCGAACCCTGACAACGTGGGACATATTTCGCACCAGGTTCCTTGCTACTTTCACGAGCGTCATCCGCAAGGAGAGGGCCGAAGCGCTGCTTGAAACCCGCTTACAGCTCCCAAATGAAAACGTGGTACTCTTCACAGAAGAGATGACCAGACTCTTCCGCCACGCCGACCCCGAAATGCCGGAAGACAAGAAAGTTCGCTTCCTCATGCGAGGAGTAAATCAGGAGCTGTTCGCGGGTCTGATGCGGAACCCACCGAGCACTGTCCAGGAATTCATCTCCGAAGCGACGACAATTGAAAAGACGCTGGAGATGCGCACCCGACAATTCAATCGCCGCTCGACGCCAGCGTACGCAGACGTTCAATCGCTCTGCTCCGACGACATACGCGAAACGATCCGAGCGATCGTTCGGGAGGAACTGCGCAAGCTCTTACCCTCGCCGCAGCCTCAAGTGGACTCAATCGCTGACATTGTTCGTGACGAAGTCCAGCAAGCGTTGGGAATTCCCGAACAACCACAGCCCCAGCCGCAGGCCTTGAGTTACGCTGCTGCAGCCCGACGCTACGCACCCTCACCACGCCCCCGTCAGGACGCCGCACAGCAGCACTACCGTCGCCAGACGCCGACGCCGCCACCACCACCGCCATCTCGCCCGCCTGCCGGCCAGCGGTACACGCCGAGGAAGACCGACATCTGGCGAGCCCCCCGACCACCGTCCACTCTGCTACCATTGCGGAGAAGCCGGCCACACGTACCGCCGATGCCAGTACAGACAGATGGGGCTACGCGGATTCGCCGTCAACGCGCCGCGTCCGCAGCCAGGCGAACGGCCTCGCGACATCGACGACTACCTCGCCGGAGCACAGTGGCGAGAACGACGACCTTCCCGCTCGCCGTCGCCAGGCCGCTACATGTCACCGCACCGCCGGCAGTACACTGGCCCAAACCGGGGCCGGTCGCCTAGCCCGTATCCGGGAAACTAAGGGCAGCAACCGATGGAGGTGCGGTTTCTGTACGACGAAATGCCGAAGATCCTCCGCGGCCGCCGACGACAACAACGCGACGAGACCTGCAGAACACGACGCGAAGCAGACGAAGCCCTGCCGACGAAACTTCGCGGACCGAACAAGACCTGACGACGCAGCATGGAAGCACCGCAACAAAACGACGCAGCCGTGATCCGACGCCGCGACCTAACCGCAACGCAAGGCGACGGACTAGCGACCTCGACGTTCTCATCGACGGCCACAACGTCACCGCTCTCGTCGACACTGGGGCCGACTATTCCGTCGTCAGTGGGCCATTCGCCGCCAAGCTGAAGAAAGTAAAAACCGCTTGGAGTGGACCCGAAATCCGGACAGCTGGAGGCCACCTGATAACGCCGATTGGAGTCTGCACGGCGAGAGTCACCATTAATAACCGGACGTATCCTGCGAGCTTTGTAATCCTACAACACTGCTCCAGGGATGCGATACTTGGAATGGACTTCCTGAGTGATCACGGCGCCGTCATCGACCTGAGGTCTGAGTCGATAACACTAACCTCAGAAAAAGCGCTCCCGCCCCACGCGACGCCAGGGAACCCTGCACTGAACGTGATGGAAGAGCACGTCACCATTCCGCCTCTCTCGAGCGTCATCATTTCCGTCGGCACCGAAAAACCCACAGACTTCAAAGGCGTCATCGAGGGGCGATCAGCACCTGCTTGTAAACCGTCAGATTTGCTTCGCAAGAGGCATCGCCGAGTTGCGTGAAGGGGAAAGCAACAGTGATGCTCACGAACTTCAGCAACGAATACAAGCATGTGAGCAAAGGCACGACGGTCGCCTACATCGAAGAAATTGCGGAAGCCAGCGACGCCCTCGCTCTCGCCGAGTTTCCCGAACATGCTACGACGAACCAAGCTCACCAACTAACTTTCGACGTCAATCCGAGCCTTCCGACGCATAAACAAGAACAGCTGAAAACCCTGCTCCTGCAATACAAGGACTGCTTTTCGTCGTCATCAAGAGTTCGACAGACCCCAGTCGCACAACACCGCATCATAACAGACGAAAGTGCCAGGCCACTACGTCAGAGCCCGTACAGAGTTTCAACGCGGGAACGCGAGGCCATAAAGAACCAAGTCGACGAAATGCTACGCGACGACATCATCCAGCCTTCAAAGAGCCCGTCGGCGTCACCCGTGGTGTTAGTGTAGAAAAAGGTCGGAACCCTACGCTTCTGCGTCGATTATCGCCGCCTGAACAAAATAACGAAGAAGGACGTGTACCCTCTACCACGGATTGACGACACCCTGGATCGACTCCACAACGCGAGGTACTTTTCGTCGATGGACCTCAAGACCGGCTATTGGCAAATTGAAGTCGACGAGAGAGACCGAGAGAAGACCGCGTTTATAACACCAGACGGCCTCTTCGAGTTCAAGGTCATGCCCTTCGGTCTTTGCTCGGCGCCTGCGACTTTCCAACGGGTTATGGATACAGTACTGGCAGGATTGAAGTGGCAGACTTGCCTGGTGTACCTAGACGACGTCATTGTGTTTGCTTCAAACTTCGACGAACACCTCCGGCGACTTGACGCAGTACTTGAAACAATCAAGACCTCCGGCCTCACCTTGAAGCCTGAATAGTGCCGCTTCGCATACGAGGAGCTCTTGTTCTTGGGTCACGTCATCAGCAAGTCCGGAGTACGCCCCGACCCTCAGAAGACAGCCGCCATCGCTACATTCCCGCCACCCACCGACAAGAAGGCCGTCCGTCGATTTCTTGGCCTGTGCGCCTATTACAGGCGGTTCGTCAAAAATTTTGCCCGCATCGCCGAGCCACTCACTAACCTGACCAGAACCGACGTCGAGTTCAAGTGGGAAACGCCACAAGAGGAAGCATTTCAAGAACTAAAACGACGCCTGCAAACGCCTCCGTTACTTGCGCATTTCGACGAACACGCCGAAACAGAAGTGCACACCGACGCAAGCAGCGTGGGACTCGGCGCCGTCCTTGTGCAGAGGACGGACGGACTGGAAAGGGTCATCAGTTATGCTAGCCGGTCGCTATCCAAGGCAGAGGCCAACTATTCCACAACAGAAAAGGAGTGCCTCGCCATCATCTGGGCTACGTCAAAGTTCCGCCCCTATCTTCTACGGGAGGCCCTTCAAAGTTGTGAGCGACCACCACGCCTTGTGTTGGCTAGCTAACTTGAAGGACCCTTCAGGTCGTCTCGCAAGATGGAGTCTAAGATTTCAAGAATTCGACGTTACCGTCGTTTACAAGTCCGGACGAAAGCACTCTGACGCCTACTGCCTGTCTCGCGCCCCCGTCGAGCCGCCACCCCAGGAAGACCAGGACGACGACTACTTCTTGGGAGCCTTAAGCGCTGATGACTTCGCCGAACGACAGCGAGCCGATCCGGAACTCAAGGGCCTTGTGGAATACCTCGAGGGCAAGGCCACCGTTGTTCCAAAGGTGTTGAGACGAGGACTGGAGTCGTTTTTCTTGCGGAACGGCGTTCTCCTAAAGAAAAACTTCTCGCCACTTCGGGCCAACTACCTCCTCGTAGTACCTTCCGCGTTACGTCCAGAAGCTCTGGACGCTCTCCATGACGACCCGACTGCTGGACACCTTGGACTTTCCCGTACGCTAGCGAGGGTACAAGAAAGGTATTACTGGCCTCGCCTCACTGCCGACGTCAGCCACTACGTAAAGACTTGCCGAGATTGTCAGCGACGGAAAACACCTCCGACTAGGCCAGCTGGACTTCTGCAGCCCATCGAGCCACCTCGCCGGCTGTTCCAACAAATCGGCATGGACTTACTGGGGCCCTTCCCGACGTCGAATTCCGGAAACAAATGGATTGTCGTAGCTACTGACTACCTCACCCGCTACGCCGAGACGAGGGCCCTGCCCAAAGGCAGCGCCGCCGAGGTAGCAAAGTTCTTCGTCGAGAACATCGTCCTGCGTCATGGCGCCCCAGAGGTCCTCATTACTGACAGAGGTACGGCCTTTACCGCGGACCTAACTCAGGCGATCTTGGGATACAGCCACACAAGCCACCGCCGGACCACCGCGTACCACCCACAGACCAAAGGCCTCACCGAGCGTCTAAATAAGACCATTGCCGACATGCTGGCCATGTACGTCGACGTCGAACACAAGACGTGGGACGTCATCCTTCCGTACGTGACCTTCGCGTACAACACGGCCGTACAAGAAACGACGCAGTTGACGCCATACAAGTTGGTCTACGGACGGAGCCCGGCAACGACGCTCGACGCCATGTTACCAAACGTGACCGACGAGGAAAACATCGACGTGACCACCTACCTACAGCGCGCCGAAGAAGCACGACAGCTCGCCCGCCTACGGATCAAAAACCAGCAGAGGACTGACAGTCGCCGCTACAACCTTCGACGACGCCACACGGAATACCAACCCGGTGACCGTGTATGGGTGTGGACGCCAATACGCCGACGGGAACTCAGTGAGAAGCTTCTTCGACGATACTTCGGACCGTACAGGGTACTTCGACGCTTCGGCGCACTCGACTACGAGGTTGTCCCTGACGGCATTACGAACTCTCAGCGGCGCCGTGCGCGACCTGAAGTCGTCCATGTCGTGCGCCTCAAGCCATATTACGCGCGTTAGTGAATCTGAGGACTGTACTTTTGCTTCATTATTGTACTGTTTTGCTTGTGCTTATTGTTTATTGTACTATCTCGCTTGTGCTTATTGTTTATTGTACTTTCTTTATTGCTGTCCGCCTCGGTGGTATAGCGGTTAGGGTGCTTGGCTGCTGACCCGAAGGTCGCGGGTTCGATCCCGGCCGCGGCGGTCGCATTTCGATGGAGGCGAAATGGTAGACGCCCGTGTACTGTGCGATGTCAGTGCACGGTAAAGAACACCAGATGGTCGAAATTTCCGGAGCCCTCCACTACGGCGTCTCTCATAATCATATGGTGGTTTTGGGACGTTAAACCCCAGATATTATTATTTCTTTATTGCTGTTATTTATTGTTGCATGCATTGCGCCCCCCACCCGTGTTCTGTTTGAAGCATCGGGACGATGCTGTTTCAGAGGGGGGCATTGCCACGCGTGTTAGTTTGAAGTGCTTTGTTTAACCCCGCAAAGACTGTGAGCAACGCTTGGCGCAGATCGCTCCTCAGTGTTCGAGAAGCTTCACGTTTGTAGTAGATCGTTTTCTTAACATCGCGCACAGCACGCGAACACTCAAGATTATTCCAGAGCTCATAGGCGGAGAGTACGGGGGGGCTCGGGCCCCCCTCCGGACGGCTTCATGGGGGGCTGAGCCCCTGGCGTCGGCCCGAGATATTTTTTAGAGCTTGGCTTAGGTCCCCGTACAGTGACAACGGGCTGTTATCCGCCCTTTCGGGGGGGCTATTTCACAGGGGGCTGTTTATACCCGCTTCTTTTTTCATTTCAGACTTTTAAAAGTGGGATCACGGACCAGTGAGAAGTCGAACATTCAGTTAAAAACGCCCCTCAAATGAATTTGTATGTGCAGAATATGTTGTGTTGACAACTGAAGCGGCCTCTTCAGCTATGACTAGTTATTCTTGAACCACGTAGTAACTGGTTTTCAGAACACAAAAATGATTCTGTGAACACAAAGCAATCCCTACGCAAGCAGTCTTCGGAATGATTTATTTTATCCAGACTTGTTCGCCAGATGGTAATTTCTTGGTTGTCTACAAATTCGTACCCTTCGACATGACTGCCTATAAAAGTGCCGAGAAAAGATAATACGCGTGCTTTATTTCTCAGCAAAAGGATTTACTGCCAGCTGGCACCGGTGACCGAAAAGCAACCCTAATACTCGTCCAGAAAACAACCTTTGGCGGAAGAATTCGTAACTCCAGCTTAAGTTGAATTCAGACCGTCTTGAATCGAATTCACGCGCGTAATTAAAGCTTCCTGTGCCAGCATTAGCCCCATCTGTCCTATCTGGTGCATGGTTTAACAAAGTAAAGCCTATGTCAACCGAAAATTCGGCAAATCCCATGCATTATGGGAATTGATTTTATGCGAAGCAGTCAGTGAGTGGCAGCCTATGCGTCCTTTTTTCGGTTTGAGCCAAGCGTTACGAGGTAGATCGTTGTTTGCGTCAATTGAAAAATAAGTCTCGAATGTCTTTCACTACATATATTCATAATGATATCGCGGTGTCGGCACCTAAGAGGCTGAGGTTGTATTACAATCTTTAATTTGGGTGTCCTCCCTCTCCCTTTATATATATATATATATATATATATATATATATATTGGGGCCCCGCCCCCCTCCGGGAAAACGAAAACTCTCCGCCTATGCCAGAGCTTGTGCTACGACCAGTGATGAGCCTAGAATGTTCGACGCGTGATGTATAAAAGCCGGCGCGCTCCAACGATGATCAGTTAATCGACGGCCGACGCTCTGTTCGCTGCTATCAGTGCCAGCGTGTATTGCTGTAATCTTACTCTCCCTTTACCGGCCACAAGTTCGGCCTAATAAACAGTTTCATCTCGGAAACGTCACCTGCTACCTTCGTCGACGTCACACCCACGTGACAATATAGGCGCTGAGTGACTTTTTTAAATGCGAAGCATTTATTAGCGAACTTCGGCGACTTTGAGCGTATCTATCTATCTATCTATCTGTCTATCTATCTATCTATCTATCTATCTATCTATCTATCTATCTATCTATCTATCTATCTATCTATCTATCTAGCTAGCTATCTATCTATCTAGCCGCCTATGACTTTGTGCTCTACCGGCCGTATCGTTAATGGGATTTATACCAAATTTGGTATAGCATAACATGACTGTATGAAGAACATAAATGTCTGGTCATATCATGAAAATCATGACTAATTTGTCATGAAAAGTATGATTTACATGCCACGCTCATGGCGCGCTCGCGGCCGTTTCGTTAGCTGGACATACACCAAATTTGGGATTGAGTGACATGACTGTATGTCGAAGATAAATGACAAGTGAAAATATGAAAATTATGACTTCATGAGCGACATGACTTGCATTCCACGCTCATGGCGCGCTCGCGGCCGTTTCGTTAGCTTGACATACACCAAATTTGGGATTGAGTGACATGACTGTATGCCGAACATAAATGACAAGTGAAAATATGAAAATTATGACTTCATGAGCGACATGACTTGCATTCCACGCTCATAGCGCGCTCGCGGCCGTTTCGTTAGCTTGATATACACCAAATTTGGTATTGAGTGACATGACTGTATGACGAACGTAAATGACAAGTGGTTATATGGAAATCATGACTTGTCATGTGCGACATGACTTGCAGGCCACGCTCATGGCGTGCTCGCGGCCGTTTCCTTAGCTTGATATACACCAAATTTGGTATATCGCGACGTGACTGTATGACGAACATAAATGACAAGCCGTAATATGGAAATTATGACATGTCATGAGCGACATGACTTGCATTCCACGCTCATGGCGCGCTCGCGGCCGTTCCGTTAGCTTGATATACACCAAATTTGGTATTGAGTGACATGACTGTATGACGAACATAAATGACAAGTGGTAATATGGAAATCATGACTTGTCATGTGCGACATGACTTGCATGCCACGCTCATGGCGTGCTCGCGGCCGTTTCGTTAGCTTGATATATAGCAAATTTGGTATTGAGTGACATGACTGTATAACGAACATAAGTGACAGGTGGTAACATGAAAATCTTGGCATGCATGTCATCTACAATGCCATTTTCATGCCACGCTCATGGTGCGCTTGCGTCCAGTTCGCTAGCTTGAAATACACCAAAATTGGTATATCGCGACGTGACTGTATGACGAACACAAAGGACAGGTCGTAACATGTAAAACATGACATGCAAATTATGTGAAGCATGATTTGCTCTTTCCTGGCTGCTTCGCATTACATCGATGCCCACAGTGCGTGGGATCTGCCGGATTTTTTTTATCATTTGTCTTTTCTTTTGTGCAATTTATTTATTTATGCGCATTTTCATTAAGAAAAGAATATTGATGTGTCAGCGTGCCCAAGTTGCTGTTGAAAATATAACAGTGCGCCTTTATTGCGATAGCAATTATATCGACACTCTCAGCTGCTTTTTGCCAGCGGCGTCATGCCCCGTATGTATGTATGTGTATATATATATATATATATATATATATATATATATATATATATATATATATATATATATATATATACGTAGATTATGAAGAGTCTGGCTTCGGTTGCCGTAGAACAAAATAGGAAAAATATATATACGCCTCTAAAAAACTGTTTATTGGTGACGTTTCGATCGGAGACCGATCTTCATCAAGACAAAATTTACCAGGCACCGATGCGCTTTTATATCATCGCCGTGCCGAGAGAAAGAGAGGAAAAAAAGAAAAAAAAAGAGAGAGAGAAGAAGCGTACATACTGATAAGTGGTCACACGACCACGTGCGCGTACTGCTACGTACGCATAGCACCTGTACTTTGGGAAAAAAAAACCCCGGTGAAAAAAAAAAACGAGTGGCCAAAAAAAGAGAGATTGGTCACACGACCAGGTGCGCGTATTTCTACATACTTAGACATAAAAACGTCTTTTCTAAAATAATAATAATAATAATAATAATAATAATAATAATAATAAAAGAAAAAGAAGAAAAAAATATAAAAGAAAAGAAACAAAAAAACGAAAAAACCAAGTGGACATGTTAAGTACATTCCTGTGGTGCCCCCCGGCACATACCAAGATATACGAAGAAAACATGTTTCAAGAAAAAAGTCAACGAACCCAAAAATATGTAGACATACATCGATGGTCCAGGTGGGCACGTTAAGCACATTCCAGTGGTACATTGTGAAGGTTCACTACGCAGGCTCATCTCTTCCCGGAGCTTGACTACAACAACACAGTACATTCCTTTCGTCCATTGTCACGTCCCACCTATTCTCCCCCCGCCCCCTCCTTAGCTTCTCCTGAAGCCCAGTGAGGGGGGTCTACGTTCCTACGATCTCCGGTCTGTGGCTCAAGAATAATTGAGAAGAAAATGGAGAGTGTTTTTCAAATTTTTGACGTGGAGTTCGAATATGTCATTTACTCGGTTGTCTGAGGAGTGATTTCATTGTAGGGGGGGAATTATTCGAAAGTTGCCCACCCTTCTCGGAATGCGCGTGAAGATCTTGCATGCCCGACAACGTGTTCCGAGTGATTTGCGAAAAAAAATACTAATAAAAAAAAGGAAAGAAGTTTGGTTAGGATCATTATTATCCTGAATCTTCCAGAGCGCGGATTGAAGACAGTATACCCGGAGTGATATTTAGACCAGCCTTCAAAGTATCAAATCTATAAATCATGTATGATTCGCGCTGTTCACGCTCCCTTGTACTGGAGAAACCGCTTTGTAAGAGTGTGACCTTGATGGAATCAAACGGGTGGTTTTCGGAGTTTATATGCCGAGACAGAGGCAGATCCGGAAGCGAATGAACATGTGAACGATGGTTATGGAAGCGGGTGCGGAAGGCCGTGTCAGTCTGACCTATGTATTGAGTACTGCATATTCCGCACTCGAGAATGTATACTACATTAGAGCTGTCGCAGTTAAGGTTTGAGTGAATGGAGTATTTGAAATCGGAATGTGTGCTTTGAGCAACGTTGGTTACCTGTATGTGTTTGCACACCTTGCAGCGGGCCTTGCCGCATGGCTGACATCCAGTTACAGGTGTCTTATCGGTTTTTGAACGAACAAGATAATCTTTAATGTTTTTGGGGCGTCTATATACAACTCGCGGAGGGGAAGGGAAAATTTTTGATAGCCGTTCACTCTGTTGTAAGATGTTAAAGTGTTTCTTTAGAATTTTGTCTACGTTGGGGGGGTTGCTTCCAAATGTTAGAACCAAGTTTTTCCGTCCCTCTTGTTTTAATTCTTTCTGCTGGTAAAGTAGCTGCTGGCGATCTAGGTTTGCCGCTTTATGTATGGCGTCGTTGACTATAGAAGGAGGATAATGTTCCTTTGCAAGTACGTTGCGCAAGTTCTCTGCTTTGGCCTCAAAGTCTTCGGGGCGGGAGCAAATTCTTTTGAAACGGTGGGCCTGCGAGTACGGGATGGACGTCTTGCAGTGACGAGGGTGACAGCTATCGAAATGAAGGTATTGCTGCCTGTCTGTAGGCTTTTTGTAAACGTTAGTAGTTAATGACCCGTCTTTTACCTTTACGTGGACGTCTAGGGAATTTATTTCAGTTGTTGAGTATGCATAGGTGAATGTTATGTCTGGATGAACTTTGTTGAAAGATTCTATAAAATTAATTAAGCTCTCTTGTGTATCCGTATGATATTTTTATTATTTGGACGGATACACAAGAGAGCTTAATTAATTTTATAGAATCTTTCAACAAAGTTCATCCAGACATAACATTCACCTATGCATACTCAACAACTGAAATAAATTTCCTATATATATATATATATATATATATATATATATATATATATATATATATATATATATATATATATTGTAGAAGGAAGAGACACAAGAGACAGCACCCTTGCTGCGGGCCGGCTGTTCTTTATCTGCCTCGTCTTTCTCTTTCTCGCGCTCGCGCTCGCCCCAGCTGCCCGCTCGCCCGAACATCGGTGTATTTTTTTGTCATTACACTCGGCCATGACTGCAGAGCGCGCGGAGCTGCCGACAGTATCTCTGGTGGGCGGCTTTGGCTGCATCGCAGTGGTCTGTCCTGGCCAGGCTGCTTGGCTGGTGGAACTGCGGTAATGGGGTCTGGTGGGCGACCCTGGCTGACTCGCAGTGGTAGGTCTCCGCCACGCTGCGACGTATGAGCTGGAAAACATTCTTCTGGCGGTCGGCTTTGTCTTTGTCGCAGAGGTAACGGTGAATGTGGCATGTCCGGGGAAGGATGCCAGAACAGCATCCGAGGAGGCACCGTGGCTGTCAAGGTCTTTCGGTGCTTCTTTCTGGTCACGCCCGAGTGATTATTAACGCCGGCAAGACCGTCAGGACTTTCATTACGAACCTTATCAGCGGGCTTAGTGATGGGCGACAGGGCAACTTTCGTGTGCTTGTCCTGGAGAACCTTGTCGCTCAACGTGAGTTGATCAGGTGTGCATTCGGTCAACGAATGCTCTTGAAGTCGCAGAAGTCGCACCGATGGGTCTGCGAGCGCAGGGACGTGTGCCATGGTCTCTTCGGGTACTTTCGCGAAAGGCGGGCCGTACACGAGAGGTGCTGGCCCCGGTGCAAAAGTGGTGATGGTCTCTGGTAACGTCTCGTAATTAGAGATCCTTGACGGGGAACCCTGCTCGGGGCTTGTGTCTGCCACGTGGTCTTCTGTGCAGTGGCTGGAGGGTAACTTTGCTGTCGCTAAGCTGCACTGCGAAATAGGAGCCTCGAGGTGGTGCCCCTCCAGAGCTCCATCCTCGGTAGCGGCGAGTTTGCAATGGGCGGTGGCATTGAAATCGCAGTTCATCCGTCCAAAGGCAGCTATCAGCCTGGTACTCCAGTCTGCCCAGGACTGCTGCCTCGCGCCTTCATACCGATGCCACGCCGCGGCAGCATTACGAAGGCGGTCGACGGCCACACACCATTTCTGTTGGTCTGTCCATGCCTCGCGAGCTCCAAGAGCGTTGATGGTCGCCACCCAGTTGTCGGCGTCGTCTTGAAATCCGTTGAACTCCGGTAGTTGAAAGGTAGCCGGTGATGGTGATACGGCAGGCGAAACTCTGGAGAATGACGACGCCACGCAGCTGAGTTGGTATGAGAGCGCCGCGAGGGTGTATCGGAGCTCTCTGCGGCTCTCTGGTGAGCCCTCCTCATGGTCTTGCGAGGCGGCTGCGGCCAACGCGGCATCGATAGAGTACAACGCTGGCAAGGCCGCAGGAAACCGCGCGGACGTCGGCACTGTCAAGGCGCTGACTGCGACGCGGAGTCGCGCGATGGTGCGGGAAAGCTCGGCGGCGCTTTCGGGCTAACCGCACGCGGAGCCAGTGGTAACGTCCGAGGTGTAGGAGTGGACCAGCGTACTCACTGAGGCGGGATCCTTGTCCGAGGGAGCTTGGACAGCCCCCCTAAGCGGCTCAGGTACCGATGGAGTACTGAGCGACTCGTTGTCACAGTGGGAAGCGTGAACGGCATCCCCTGGCATCGGTAGGCCGTGCACTGTCTTGGTGACGCCGGAGTAAGCCTGCCCTTGCGCCATCGAGAAGGCCTGGACGCCGTCCTCGAATGGTGTAATAGGTGCTCCCGGCTGTAGAAGGGTCGCGGGCTCCATGATCACGGTGCCGTGAGCGGCGTTCGCGAGAAGGAAAGCCCTCATCAGCGATGACCCACGGGGACGTGCTCACGGTTCGTAGTTCGTAGACTGCGCCATTGTAGAAGGAAGAGACACAAGAGACAGCACCCTTGCTGCGGGCCGGCTGTTCTTTATCTGCCTCGTCTTTCTCTTTCTCGCGCTCGCCCCAGCTGCCCGCGCGCCCGAAAATCGGTGTATTTCTTTGTCATTACAATATATATATATATATATATATATATATATATATATATATATATATATATATATATATATATATATATATATATATATATATATATATATATATATATATATATATTGTAAGGAATCAGACAAGAGACAACGCCCTTGCTACGGTCCGGCTGTTCTTTTTCTGGTCTTCGTCTTCCTCTGTTACGCCTTCGATCCCCGCGCGCCCAGCCCCAGTGTCGCTCTTCGTCGTCACACTCAGCCATGACTACGAGGTGAGCGGAGCGGCCGATAATGCTTCAGATGGGCGGGGTTGGCTGCATCGTGGTGGTCGGTCCCGACCACACTGCAAAAAGGATGACAGATCTGCGAGAAGCGTCTCTGGTGGGCGGTGTTGGCTGCATCGGAGCGGTCGGTCCTGGAGACCTGCCCGGAGTGCCTCCGGTGGGCGGCACTGGTTGAATTGCCGTGGCCAGTCTTGGACACGTTGCAACTTGGCTTGAGAAGCCTCAGCGTACTGTGGCGGGCGAAATCGACTTTGTCGTTGCGATCGAAGTTTTCGGCCACGCTGGCATGCGGCATGGAAAGCGGCCGGTGCCGGCTCTGGCTGCCGCCATCGAAGTCGTAGGGCTCGCTGACGGCTGTCTTGCTCCACGTAGCTGTCTTGCTGCACGAGGTCATGCCAACAGGGGTCAGAAGCCGTGTCATATGAAAGATTCTTGTGCTGCGTGACCAGTCCTCGGCTAACCATGACTTCAGCCATGCTCGTCGTCGTAGCTTCGTTGACGTCACCGAAGTCGGAAGCGATGTCGGTAGGAGGCGCACGCGGTATGGGAAGGTCGTTTGTGAGGATAAGATATTCTTTTATCTGGAGTTCAGTGACCGGGACATCGCTCAGCATTGAATGGTCACCTCCTTGTGCCTCCCATGCCTGCGCTGACAAACGAGGATGTTGCATCAACGGCTCACGAAGCCTCTCGTTCCTGGTATCCGTTGGTAAGCCAGCGTCCCGGTATGGCGCATCAAGTGTGAGCGGAGCTGTAGCCTCTGTGTGCTGTAAAAATGCTGAACTTGGGGTTGGCATTTCTGAGTTCGACGAATGAAAAGTGTTGCCGGCCGCCGACATTGGTGTAGCGTCCATACAGTTATCGAAATTCTTTGGCTGATCTGCTACCTGGAACGATGGTGGGAGAGGAACAGGCCGCTTCATGTCTCCGAGCGAAGACGTCCTCGAGGGCAGCGTCACCGACTTCTGCAGCTGCAAGGAGGTCTCGGCCTCTGGTTGCAACGGTCTCGTGTCCGCCACGCATGCAGAGTACGAGACACGAAGTGGTGAGCACGGCCTCAGTCCGGTGCTTACACTGGGGCAAGCTGCGAAGCTGTCTGCCGGTGAGCAGCAGTCTGCAGTTCCAGCCTCGAGGAGATGGCCTTCTCGAGCTTCGCCCTCGGTAAAAGACATGTAAGGTTTGTCGGTGGCGTCATACCGAATCGGGCCGAAAGCAGCAATGAGAGCTGCACACCATTCCGGCCCAGACTCTCGCTTGATGCCGTCGTAGTTATGCCATGCCTTGGCTGCACCGCGGAGATGGTCTATGGCAACGAACCATTTATGATCGTCAGGCCAGGCATGGCGAAAGGCGAGCGCATTGACAGTCTCCACCCAAGCGTCGGCATCGTCCTGCAACCGGAGAATTTTGGAAGTTCCGAAAGAGCCGGAGGTGGTAAGGTGGCATGACGGAAGCAGGAGCTCAACGACGCCAAGCGGTCGAGCTGTTGCGTCATTTGCGTGACGGCACGCATGAGCTCCGCGAAGCTGTCGGGTGAGGCGCCCGCATAGCCAGGATTCGCGTCCGCGGAGTCTGCAGTGTTAGCAGCACTTACGGCAGCGAGATCCACGGCCAAGGAAGCCTGGATGGCCTCCCCTTGGAGGCTCATACGTTCATGAGTCCAGGGCGAGAGGGTGTCGCAAGGAGAAGACTGAACGGCATTCCCGAGCAACAGAAGGCTGTGCGCTGTCATGCCGACACCGGGATATGGCTGCCTTTGGGCCACCGAGGAGGCCTGGACGCCATCCTCGAATGGTGGCGTACGTGCTTCCGGCCGTAGCAGGGTCCTGGTGTCCATTGTCGAGGAAGCGTGGACGGCGTTCCTCAGACGTAGAGACCCGCAACGCCGACGACCCAGGAGCACGTAGAGGTGGCTTCAGCCGCAAGGTTGACTTGTCGAACTGCGCCATTGTAAGGAATCAGGCATGAGACAACGCCCTTGCTTGCTTGCTTGCTTGCTTGCTTGACCCTTTATTGCGGCTCTTACCCACCAAGGGGGGATTGGCCAAGAAGCCGGCGGTTAATCTAAGTGCAAAAATTAAGTGCTATGCAGGGGAAAAGGAAAAATTATTATTACTTTTTCATTACGATGTGGTAATTTTTGATACAAAGAAAAAATTAAATAATAAAAAAGAAATAAATTGATAGAATTTCTGGAATGCCTAAAAAATTATTCATATTACATGAATATTTGGTAAGTTCAATGAATGCTGCGTAACATAGGAATGCTGAATTTAATCTTGGTTTGGGAGGAGAGCTTATCAGTGACTTAGCAAGGTAATCGCCTTGTGTCACCCAGGAATTCGCATAGGGCCCCGCAGACGTTCCTGTCGCTAAATTTCAATGAAGCAGCCCCAAAGGACACAATATTCGGAGTACTAAGTGGAATTCCTAATTTTTTGAATAAAATTTCAAAGCACTTTTTCCTTTGATTTTTGAAACGGCGACATGTTAGAAGGAAATGGTCGATATTTTCGGGTTCGTTACAGTTAGAGCACAAAGGGGATGGCACCAGACCAGACCGGTTTAAGGAGAAGTTAAGCGGCGGTATACGACATCGTAATTTAGTTATGGAAACTTCCAATTTACGCGTTGGACACCATTTATTATTCCATGCGAAGTGCAAGTGCGAGAATACTGGATTCGATATAGTAATCTTTAATGAGTCCTCAAAAAGAGACAATTTCCTGAACCTCGCCGCTGTCATATAAGCTGTAAGAGGCATGACTGATAAAACCGGACCAGCAACTGATGCTCGCGCAAGTGAGTCAGCCATCTCATTTATAAATATACCACGATGACCTGGCACCCATATTAATCGCACTAGATGAATGTTTGCAGGGATTAATGATTTAAATGTATGTAGTACAACTGATCCTGACGACGATGACAGGGATGTACACACGGATAACGAATCAGTTACTATCACAGCTGTCGTATGATCTGGTGGGAGTTTTCGAAGAGCTAGAATAATAGCCGTTAATGCCGCTTCAAATATGTGTGTGTAATCTGGGAGGCGTAATGAATATGACCAGGATAACGGCTGAGAAAAAAATACGCACACCTGCTTTCTCATCACTCATAGATGCATCCGTTGCAATTACAGCAGCAATTCCTAATTGAGACAGATGCTCTTCTAATAAGCCAATCAAATATTTTGAGGGCAAATGTTTAGCATTCGTTGGAAAGATGTCATCGAGTTCTATTTGTACATTTCCGGTGGGTTTATCTGATGTAATGATCTCGAATATATTAACATTTAAAGCGTCTAGTAGGGTTTGAACGAACAGCACTTGAGGCTTATATACACGGGACCAATGTTCATTGAAAAAAACACTGGACTCGGCAAAAAAATACGAACTGCTGCCTTCTTAAAGTGGGTTCACAAAATTTTAAATAGGTTTTAACTGTTAGAATACGGAATCTGCAAGCGAGAGTGGGTATCCTAGCTTCTTGATACAAAACGTTGTTAGCTGTAAATTTTGGCACACCTAGACAGCTGCGAAGAGCTTCCCGTTCTAAAAGAATCAAGGGGTTTATCTTGTATGCTGGTCCACCACAGAATAGTACGCAACCAAATTCAAGTATCGGGCGAACATACATGCGGTAAATCATGATCAGCGTATCTCTGCGTAGACCGGAACGGAGCCGGCCAAGTCTACTTAACATCCCAACAGCGCGTGTAGCCTTAATTTTGAGATGTTCAATGTGATTACGCCAGCTCAGCTTTTCATCATATAGTACACCCAGATATTTAATACAGTCAACTTGGGGAATTTTTTCTTGATGGTATTGAATAGAAATATTAACTGGCACATCCAAAGGAAAAACTGTTACGGAACTTTTAGTAACGTTTAGTTTCATATGAATATCATCAAACCAGGTTTCCAATGTTGCTAAATATAACTGTAAAGTTGAATGTAGTAAATGTATATCACAGTCAGACGCGAAAAACGCAATGTCGTCTGCATATACATATACTTGTACCTCATCGGCCATTGGTATTGAACTTAACAAAATGTTAAATAAAACTGGCGAGAGAACAGAGCCCTGGGGAACACCTCTCGTTTGGCTATACTTGACGTAGAAACACCTCGTTGGGAGCAATAAAACTTTCTATCTTTTAAAAATTCATATATCCAATTTGTTATATACTGCGGGAAATTTAAGTCTTTTAGGGCATTGATGAGAATAACATGTTCAACACTATCATATGCCTTGGCTAAATCAAGGGTTACTAAAGCCGCATATTGTCGTCTGCGCCGAGCAAGCTTAATACGAGCCTCTAAATCTACATGCGCACACCATATCGAGCACCCGGGTCTAAATCCAACTGGCACGAGCTGAGAATTGCATTATCTGTTATAAACTTCATAATTCTTATGTATAATATTCTTTCTACTAATTTAATTAGATGTGACGTTAACGCGATCGGTCTAATGTTGTCCACCTGCACACATACTCTCTGTTTTTTAAGGAGCGGAACAAATTTTGCCAGACTACAGTCAGGAGAAACCCAACTATATCTGAGTGAGTGGTTGACGACGTTGAGTAGATCTTCAGGAGAAATGCCGAATAAAATATTTAACATTCCTGAAGTAATGCCGTCTGGACCTGGAGCATCGTAGGGTTGAAGACCAACGACGTGCGCAAGTTCTTCCATATTTACGTCAAGAATATCGTTCACGTATGAAGGTTTTACCAACTTTATTTGTAGTTGGGATGTAAATCTCTTTTCTAAGCCTAATGCAATTTCAGCTAATGTATCTTCCAATTCCTTTGGGGAAAGAATAACTGAATCAATGTTTACGGGCGCTGCAATAGCCTTGCGATTACGGAGAAATCTAAATAAAGCTTTTTTATTACCACTTTTTGATAAAAAATTATATCGTTTTTCTTCATAATCGTCTTTCGCTAATGATACTGTTCTTTTAAACATAGCTTTAGCATACAAATAATTGCTCCAATTAGTAGGGCTTTGGTTTATAAGGAGTTTTTTCCATGCAGCTTTTCGGCGTCTATAATCTCTTGCACAGTCCGAATTCCACCAGGCCGACATAGAATGTCCTTTTGTTGAAGATACAGTGAACTGTGATTTTTTTAATTGTACGTTTTAAAACTGAGCAAATATTCATAGTGTAGTGGAGCAGATGCACCAGCGGGTATGCGCCTGTGAAAGAGGACGAGAAAAGACCCGCGCTGTGTTTGCGCGAGAGCCTGTGCCGTCTTTGCCAGCCGTGCTTTACCGAGCGGTCTTCGTTCGTTACGCCTTCGTAACCTCAATAAACATCATCACATTTGGTGGAGGTTGCTGAAATCCCCCCAAACCGACCTGGAGCTCCGCTCTCGCACGTTACCAGAGAGACCACCGGGCATGACCGCCGCAGTAGCCTGCTCAGCCAGCTTCACCGGCTGCCCCGCCTCCCTGCCCCGGCGCTACCCGACAACGGGACCCACCCATCTTCAGCGGAAGCGGTGAGCACGACGTCGAAGACTGGCTCTCCTTATATGAACGCGTAAGCGCGAGTAACAAGTGGGACGACGACTCTAAGCTCACCTACGTGATCTTTTACTTGGCTGACGTCGCAAAACTTTGGTTCACCAACCACGAATCCGACATCGCAAACTGGTCAACCTTCAAGACCCTATTGGCCGAAGCGTTCGGCCGACCAGAGGTTCGCAAGCTTCGTGCTGACCAGCGTCTACGCCACCGAGCACAGCAGCCTGGCGAGACATTTCCCAGCTACATTGAAGATGTTCTAGACCTCTGCAGACGGATTAACCCCTCTATGCCGGAAGAAGAGAAGATCAGGCACATTATCAAGGGCATAGAGGAGGAGCATTCCAGATGTTGATGGCGAAAAGGCCAACCACTGTGGCAGTGCTCGTAAACCTCTGCCAGAGCTTTGACGAATTGCGCCGTCAGCGTTCTATCGCTCGGCAAAATGTCCCACCACCAGATTCGATCTCGGCCGTCGAAGTCGCACACGGCAACGTGCGCCAGGGACCGCTGCCTAACCAGATCAAAGCCTTTATCAGAGAGGAAGTGGCCCGACAGCTCTCCCTGCTGCCTCACAGCGACGTGAGCTCCGCGAGCCTGCCTCCGACACTGCAGCAGGCCATACGCACCGAAATTTGCGAGGCCCTCCCTACTGTTCCTGCCCCTTACCCCTCAACGCCTATGCCATCCCCGCTATCAAGTGCCGGCTATGCACCGCTCCCTCCATCTTCACCTCTCAGCTACGCAGCTGTGGTCGCGCGGCCACCACCGCATGCAGGCTCCTTATGGGTGCCACCCCATCCCGCCGCGCCTCCAGTTTACAGGCCCCCCACAACAGCTCTTCCGTCCATCAGACGCGTGGCGCACCCATGACAACCGTCCCATCTGCTTCGCGTGTGGTATTGCTGGTCATATTGCGCGCGTCTGTCGCCGTCGTACTGCACCTGTACATGCCACCTTCGGAACGCCTACCTACGCGCCGCAACATGGTACGAGACCTGAATCTCCTCAGCGACACTTGGACTCGGATCGCCGCTCCGACAGCCAACGTTTCCAATCGCCTCGTCGCCGTTCGTTGTCACCTATGCGTCGCCGACCACCGTCCGATGAGGGAAACTAATCGGTGCAGTTCCGGAGGCAAGAACTGCCGCAGCTTCGACATTCTTAAGACCTCGATTTTCGCCGCAAAACGTTATTGATGTTGATGTGGAGGGAGTCGCCGCATTAGCGCTTATAGATACCGGGGCCGCCGTTTCTGTGATGAACGTGAACCTTTGTCGAAGACTCAAGAAAGTGACAACGTCTCTCTCTGGCATGGTGCTGTCTACAGCTAGCGCGCAACACATACATCCCTCGGCTGTGTGTACAGCGCGCCTTGTCATCCAGGACAGTATGTACATCATCGAATTTTTTGTTTTGCCATCTTGCTCTCATGACCTCATCCTCGGTTGGGATTTCCTTTCACGTCATGAAGCCGTCATCAATTGTTCACGTGCGGAAGTTTCTCTTGTGCCAACATGTGAATTTTCGTCGCCCGACCGTACCCTTCTCCCCTGCAAACTCATCGTGGATGCCGACACCAACTTGCCTCCGGAGGCTTCAGTCCCTATTACCCTTTCGTGTACTGCTCAACCTGACGCCACCGTAGTGTTTACGTCATTTCAAGTGTTTACTGAGCGCAAGGGCATCGTTCTTCCATTTGCCGTTCTCACTATTGCATCTGGGTCAACCGTAATGCTGGTTACAAACCACTGCAACTACCCCATTGCCTTACTCCGTGGTGAAAGTTTAGGATATGTACAACCTGTTGACCACATTGATGATCTTGATCTTCCCGATGACCCCGCCTGTTGTCACATCGACGCAATCACTCCTGCATCTCAGCCATCAAGCTCGTCAGCGTTCGAAACCGCCATTGACGCCAACCTCTCCCCTTCTCATCGCCGCCAGCTTCGTGCTCTCCTTGACAAGTTCACCTCTTCTTTTGACTTTCAAAAACCTTCGCTAGGTCGCACCACGACTATCAATCATACCATCGACACCGGCTCACATTCGCCCCTACGACAGCGGCCTTACCGCGTTTCCGCCGAAGAGCGCCGCGTCATTTCGGAGCAAGTAGATGACATGCTTCAAGGTGGAGTCATACAGCCTTCTCAAAGTCCCTGGTCATCACCTGTGGTATTGGTAAAGAAAAAAGATGGCTGCATTCGATTTTGCGTTGACTACCACCGCTTAAAGAAGATTACGAAAAAAGACGTCTATCCGCTACCGCGAATAGACGATGCTCTTGACTGTTTACAAGGCGCCGAGTACTTTACCTCCTTGGATCTGCGCTCTGGGTATTGGCAGGTACCAATGGCTGAGTGCGATCGCCCTAAAACAGGCTTTGTAACGCCCGATGGCCTATACGAGTTCAACGGCATGCCATTTGGGCTCTGCGACGCGCCTGCAACATTTGAGCGCATGATCGATACCATCCTTCGAGGCCACAAGTGGAAGACTTGCCTATGTTACCTGGACGACATAGTAGTCTTTTCATCAGATTTCCAGACACACCTTGCTCGTCTGTACGACATCCTCACGTGCCTAACTTCTGCGAGTCTACAACTGAACACCAAGAAGTGCCACTTCGCAGCGCGGGAAGCTAACCATCTTGGGACATGTCATCTCAAAAGACGGCATTCTTCCTGATCCCGATAAGCTTCGAGTTGTCACCGAATTTCCGAAGCCCACGTCCATCAAAGCTCTCAGAAGTTTTATTGGCCTCTGCTCCTATTTTCGTCGCTTCGTGCGTAACTTCGCGTCCATCATCGCACCTTTGACGAGGCTGCTTACCACCAGCAAAGGTATATCTGCATGGTCACCTGCATGTGATGACGCATTTCGCCAGTTGCGCCGCCTCTTGACCTCGCCACCTATCCTTCGCCACTACGACCCCACTGCACCCACGGAACTTCATACCGATGCAAGTGGCGTCGGTCTTGGTGCAGTTCTGGCACAAAGGAAAGACGCCCAAGGTGAACACGTTGTCGCTTATGCCAGTCGTGCTCTCAAGAAGGCTGAATTAAATTACTCCGTGACAGAGAAGGAGTGCTTGGCGATAATCTGGGCATTGACGAAGTTTCGCCCGTACCTTTACGGCCGTCCTTTCGACGTTGTAACAGACCACCACGCTCTGTGTTGGCTTTCTACCTTGAAAGACCCGTCGGGACGCTTGGGCCGTTGGGCACTTCGCTTGCAAGAATATGATATACGTGTCATATATCGTTCCGGTCGCAAGCATGCCGACGCAGATGCACTCTCCCGCTCGCCATTAACATCGGATGTGGCTTCTCTGTCAACCCTCGTTACCACCACCTTGTCACCACTCAGCACCACTGACATGCTTTCAGAACAGCGTAAGGACCCGTACCTTGCCTTGTTGTTCGACTTCCTTAGCGATCCGTCTGCTGTCTCTTCGACGAGAGCGCTACGCCGTCAAGCAGTCCACTTTTCCGTGCGAGACAACATTCTGTACCGCCGCAACTACATGCCAGACGGCCGGAAATGGCTCCTTGCAGTCCCTAATCATATGCGCTCTGACATCTGCACGAATTTCCATGCACATCCCCAAAGTGCTCATGCCGGCGTCCTGAAAACCTACGCAAGGTTGCGTCAGCGATATTACTGGCGAGGAATGTATCGCTTTGTGCAGAAATACGTTCGGTCTTGCACTACATGTCAACAAGGCAAGACACCTCCGCGACACCTCACTGGCACGTTACAGCCGCTCTCATGCCCGGCTTGCCCATTTGACCGCGTTGGTATCGACCTCTACGGCCCCCTCCCGTATAGCGGTTCTGGCAACCGGTGGATTATTGTAGGGGTCGATCATCTGACGCGCTACGCTGAGACTGCAGCTCTCCCGGCAGCGACCACCCGCGAAGTTGCACTTTTCATTCTTCGCAACTTCGTTCTACGCCACGGTGCCCGCGGGAGCTACTCACTGACAGGGGTCGTGTGTTCCTGTCGGAGGTCATCCAAGCCCTTCTCGCTGAATGCAACATTATTCACAGGAAATCGACCGCCTACCATCCACAGACAAATGGTCTCACCGAGCGCTTCAACCGCACACTCGGCGACATGTTGTGGATGTATACCTCCTCCGACCACACAAACTGGGACACCGTACTGCCATTTGTTACCTTCGCATATAACACCGCGACGCAAGCGACTACCGGCTTTTCCCCCATTCTTTCTTTTGTACGGCCGCGAGCCTTCCCACCCACTGGACACCATACTGCCGTACCGACCCGATGCCTCTTGAGTGGACTCAAATTTCTGAAGTCGCCCGATACGCCGAAGACTGTCGTCAGTTGGCTCGTTCCCTGACTATACACGTCGACAACTTTTCTTGACAGCAGTGTGGAAGCTACAGAACCAAAGCGCATGCCTGCTACCGCGCTAAAAAAAATAGTACTGAAGTTTACTGATAATTTTCTAATTTGCCTTGCTGAAATAAATACTGCTTTATTTATTATGAGATATTATGAGAAGAGCTGCGGGCAGTCGTAGGCAAAATACAGTTATCGTTCATCTTGCAGGAATGTTTTCCTTTTTTTTCCATTTCCTAGACAGCACCACCTTTTCAGCCCACCCGTCTTCCAAGGAAACATGGCGTCCGTGACGTCACTGTGCGGCCGCATACGCGCTGTTTAGTTCTCCAAGAAAAATATACACGTAATAGGAGACTAAAATGTGCACTGAACAATCGAAATGTTTCTCCCATTCATAATTTTCATGTATATGTTTTTCTAATCGCGTTAGCGATGATAGCGAGCAAAACCGAAATCAGCCGCAAGCTGCCGAACTACTTGCGGAGCAACACGAATATGCGGAAGCCCCGCCTCCGTAGCCTTCGCTCCAATGTCAAGATAAGTTGTCGCCGAGTACAGTGCAGCTCAAGGTCCACAGAAGACGCGACATAACGACACTCATCACCCAGCTCCCGCGTTTCCTGCAGGCTCCCTTGTTTGGCTATGGGTACCCCCCCCCCCCCACGTCCCTGGCCTTTCCTCTAAACTTCTGGCGCGGTACCATGGTCCGTACCGTGTCATTGAGGCCACCTCGCCGGTGAACTACATCGTCGAGCCCCTCACACAATCGCCAGACTTGCGCCGTCGAGGACGCGAGACAGTACACGTCGACCGTCTCAAGCCGTACTACGACCCCGTTATTGTACCTACTCCCTGAGTCGCCAGGATGGCTACGCTTCACCCCGGGGGTATTGTAGTGGAGCAGATGCACCAGCGGGTATGCGCCTGTGAAAGAGGACGAGAAAAGACCCGCGCTGTGTTTGCGCGAGAGCCTGTGCCGTCTTTGCCAGCCGTGCTTTACCGAGCGGTCTTCGTTCGTTACGCCTTTGTAACCTCAATAAACCTTATCACAATAGCTTTAATATTTCTCTCCATACTGGTCAAGGAAGACAAAGTTGACTGTAAATTCTTGTTAAATTTAGAGTAGTCTACAAAATTTTGCACCTGATATTCTAACGTCACTAATGGGATGTTAATTTCAAATACAATTGGACGGTGATCACTACTTGTAGCGGTATCAAGAACAGTCCAAGACGAGATAGAAACGTTTGAGCTAGCAAATGCTAAATCTAAAACAGACCTCGAGTTGCATCGAACAAATGTGGCAACTTTGGAATTCAAACAAATAAAATTGTTCGCGTTAGTCCAGTCCCATAGCCGTTTTCCCGATGAGTCTGTGCGGAAACCCCACGACACATGATGAGAATTAAACTCCCCCCGCAAATAAGACATTGTTTTTACAGAAGCTCAGAGTCACATCGAGATCGCTTTCATCTTGTATACCAGCTGGAAAGTAGTTATTAACTATTGATAGTGGTGCGCAGCCAGGAAAGTCTATTTCCAATACCAAGACTTCATAATCACGCGATATTGCTTTGTAAGCTATTTTCGCTCTATGACAGAATGTCGATGAAATGAAAAAAATTAATCCTCCACCATGTGAGTTTCTGTCCAGTCGAAAACACTGATAGTTTTTTAAATAAAAGTTTTGATCAGCTGACAACCAAGTTTCTTGTAGAAGTACAACGTCAGGAGATTGCTGAGAAATGAGGTATAGTAAATCTGTAGCTGCAGAGAGGATTGAACGGCAATTCCACTGGAGAATTCTAAGGCACCCTATGGTGATGGTAGGCAAGCAGCCGACACTGGTTGATCCAAAATACTCTACTTCAGTAGGTCAGACCCTAGTCCGAGATTCCTTCACACTCTTTTTTTGTTTTTGGATTAGAAGAACGGTAAAATTTGCTATTGGGTCATCTGGTGCGTTTGAGAATTCGAGCATCCATATTAACGTCTCGATTTCTCATTGAGTCTCAATCAGATATATATACTTGCTCAGTCGTTTGAGAATGCGAAGGCCCTGCTCCATTATCAGTGGGGGCATCTGTGTGATGCTTAGCAGGCTTATTGATTGAAGCGCTAGGAGTTTGGAAACACTTTGTTACTCTCTCAGATACACCAGACAACTGTGAAGCCATAATTTAAGTCAATCGGAGAGATTTAGTACAAATTTTTCTAGTACTTTTTCTGCTGCCTTCTCTACCATAGCTGTAATGAACTGGGAAAGTGATGCGTCCATACCAAGAGGCTGACGAGCTGTTACGCCGGCATATCCCCTGAGTCCTGCTTTGAAATTCTGCCAGAGCTTCTCTACGAGAACATCGTCTCCTTTCAATGATTTCGATCACCTGAAGTTCTTTTGATCTCGCAGGGCAGTTAGGATCATCAGCAGAGTGATTTGCTTTACATAAACAACATGACTTATTGTCTGACTGGCACTCCGTAGTACTATGGTCGGCCCCGCATATGCAACATCGAGTGTCCGAGCGACAACCATTGGCACTATGTCCGTAACGCCAGCATTTAGCGCATTGTAACGGCCGAGGAGCGACAGCTTCGACCCTATAGATGAGCGGCCATGCCTTGATCTCCGAAGGGCGAGTAGTCCCAGCAAATGTTGCAATCACAGTTTCAGTCGGGACTTTCTGATTATTTACTTGTCTGGTACAGCGGTACACAGAAATTACACCTGCAGGAGAAAAAATGTCCAAGACTTCTGCTGGACTTAGACTTACGTCTACTCCGCGAACTAGACCTTTGCAGCAAGCTAAATGAGGTGGAATAAAACAGCTCACCGGATGTGAGGCAAAGGTAGTGCATTTCAGTAGATCTTGGATACAAGCCTGGTCTGGTGAGCAGCAGAGGATCCCCCCGCGTCCAAACTGACGAACCTCGGTTATCAGTAGGGAATGGGGAGTGATCGCACGAAGTTCTGTTTGGATTGCCTTGGGGTTCTTCATACGGATGAACCCACCATTTGTCGGCACCAAAGCGAGAGGGACGCTACGGTTTCCATCGCAGAGAAACAATTCCAAGGGTAGATCCTGAGGGGGGAACAGAGGCCGACCAGAGGGAAGCCCTCTGGCTCGGAGAAGAGACAGACGTGAAAGAAAGTGAAGTTACACTTAACAATGCGCTCAAAACAGTAACAAAACGAGAGATAAATCCGATAAAAGTGACCGCCGGCTACTTGACCGCAACCCTGAGGAACGTCACTACCAGGACCGGCAGGACACGACCGAGCTGCTTCCGAACACCTCGAAGGGCCAGCTTAAACCCTTGCTACGGGCCGGCTGTTCTTTTTCTGGTCTTCGTTTTCCTCTGTTTCGCCTTCGATCCCCGCGCGCCCAGCCCCAGTGTCGCTCTTCGTCGTCACAATATATATATATATATATATATATATATATATATATATATATATATATATATATATATATATATGACGTTAGAGAACAGAGATACGTCGTGGTTCAGATGCCATCAATTTATTCTAATGCACGCGCACTCCTTCGTCGGCTTTTCCTACCATCGCCTTGTTAATGCATTACACTCTTCCCCCTCCCCTCGAAAAAGTCTCAGTTCAGAACGCACAAAATAACGTAGTAGTTTGCTAACATGAACAATGTCCGAGTTTCTACCTAAGGGCAACACGGAGCAGTCGATCTCATAGTTCACTGGTGAGACTTTGCGTAGAATCTTGTAGGGACCTTCCATGACGGAACTCACTTTGCCGTTGTTGGGATGCCATGGTGTCTCGTAAAGGACTAAGTCACCGACTTGGAACTCAATCAGAAGAAATTTCTTATCGTATATTACTTTGTTCTTATTGTGGTGGGCGATAGAATGATTAACAGCAGCTTTCCGCGCTTCTTCCACCGTTTGTTCTCGCTGTTTCAATACAGTTGGATAAGATGGAATTCCATATATCAGGAAGGACGGTGCGTAGCCGGTAACTTCGTGAGGCGTTCTGTTGTCTTCGTCTATTACCTCCGATAGCAGCTTAGTCCAACACTTCTGTGGCTCGACATTGATCTTGCACTTAAGTCTGGTTACGATGGTCTGGTTTGTCCACTCGTTCATACCATTGCATTGCGGATGATGAGATGAGGCGAAGAGTTGGTGTATTCGGTTATGTTTTAGAAACTGTTTAAATTTTCCTGCAGTGAATCCTGTTCCACGATCTGAAAGGAACTTCTGTGGTTTTCCCACAGCAAATATGGTTTTTAAGCATGAGACGTAGGCGTCGCTATTCTCACTTTTTTGGACGCACGCCCATACGTAGCGAGTAGAATGGTCAATAACCAAGTGTATAAACCTTTTTGATGAGTCATATCCACAAAATCCCCCAATGTTGTCCATCGCAAAAAGGTCAAAAGGCTCTTCAGCAGAAGGCAGGGATTCAAGTGTCCCATACTTATTTGTTTTCGTCTTCTTGCATCTCTGGCATGTATCACAATGCCGAATGTAGGTGGCAACATCGCTTACCATATCCGGCCAATAATATTGCGGTGACAAGAGTGATAGTGTCTTCTTCACGCCGACATGCCCTAAATGTTGATGTGCGTTCTTAAGAATGGTTGGGCGTAGTTCATGGGGCACATAGATCTTCCTTGGTCCTTTTCTTTTGACGATGACTACATTGTTTTCCAATAAATACGTTCCTTCTGGGCGCTCATTGCTGCATCGTTGAAGTTCATCATGGGACAGAAGTTGAACTCTTGGGGCTCTGAAGAGTGCATCTGCTTCGACGTTGCTTATGCCCTTTTGATGTGTAATGTTTACTTCATACATCGATCGTTTCAACGACCACCGGAAGAGACGACCTTGAGGATTATTAATATTCTTCAGCCACTGTAGAACAGAGTGATCCCTTACAACAGCGAATGGCTTTCCATGAAGGTAGCAATGCCATTTCTCAATGGCATCTATAATGGCAAGGCATTCTCTTTCTTTAATAGTATAATTGACCTCGTGCTTAAGTAGTTTGCGGGAGTAATAGGCAACGGGATGTTCCTTGCCTTTGTCGTCAGGTTGCTTCAGCACTGCACCAATGCCTTCGTGAGATGCATCACAGTACACAGTACATGATCTCGAAGTGTCTTATATGCGAAGCACCGGTTCTTCAGTTATGCGTTCCTTCAGTTCCCGAAAAGCTTGCTCGCATGCTTCTGTCCACGTCCACTTGCTTCCTTTGTGGAGTAGTTTCGTGAGAGTGGGAGGGCGAAGTCGTTGAAATGAGGGATGTACTGACGGTAAGTGTTTACAGTGCCCAGAAAACGCTGGAGGTCTTTCTCTCGTTTAGGTGTCGGAAATTTGAGTATTGCAGCCATGTTACCTTGCTTAGGTGTCATTGTTCCTTGTGAAATTTTGTGGCCCAAGTATTCAATGCTGGATCTTGCAAATTGGCACTTTTTACGTTTCAGTTTTTCGTTCTCGTCTTTAAGAGTTTTCAACAGTGCC